>JAKTXM010000001.1:67868-120532 GCA_030582575.1 Candida buenavistaensis | reverse complement strand
ATCCATGAACATCAACAGATAGATGTACCTGGCTCTACTTTCAGGAAGCATAATGAGTTTTTAGCAAAGCATGTTTTGCATAAACATCAATTGACTGAATTGGAAATGGAAGAACCATTGTTAGTAAAAGATAAGTCCCGTCATACTATGACTCCAATAAAGTATCCAGAAATTTGGCAATTCTATAAAAAATCAGTTGCTTCATTTTGGACTGCAGAAGAGCTTGATTTAAGTAAAGACTTACAAGATTTTACTGACAAGATGAATGATAATGAAAGATTTTTTATCTCAAGGGTCTTGGCATTCTTTGCAGCCTCAGATGGCCTTGTCATTGAAAATTTAGTTGAAAATTTCTGTACGGAAATCCAACTTCCAGAAGCTAAGCTGGTTTATAAATTCCAAATTATGATTGAAAATATCCACTCTGAAACATACTCCTTATTGATTGAAACTTATTTCAAGGATCCAAAAGAGGCTGACTTCTTATTCAATGCTGTTTATAATATTCCTTTTATAGGGAAAAAAGCCGAATGGGCTATCAAATGGATTCAAGACAAGAATTCAATATTTGCTGAAAGGTTAGTAGCTTTTGCATCCATTGAAGGTATTTTTTTTAGTGGTTCCTTTGCGGCTATTTTTTGGTTGAAAAAGAGAGGATTAATGCCAGGCTTGACGTTCTCTAATGAATTGATTAGTAGAGATGAAGGTATTCACACGGATTACGCTTGTTTATTATTTACCTATTTAAAACATAAAGCAAAACCTGAGGTGATTGAAAAAATTATTACTGAAGCTGTTGCAATTGAAAAAGAGTATTTTACTGATGCACTTCCAGTTTCATTGCTAGGTATGAATTGTGCACACATGTGCCAATACGTTGAATTCTGTGCTGATCGTTTGTTGGTAGCTTTTGAAAATGAGAAATATTATAATGCTACTAATCCATTTGATTTTATGGAGAATATTTCTTTATGTGGTAAAACTAACTTCTTTGAAAAGAGAGTTTCAGATTATCAAAGAGCTAATGTTATGGAAAACGCTGGCAACAAAACCAAAGTAACTTCTTTCTTTGATGATGATTTTTAATGAAATTTATGTTTATTGTATAGTTTTAAAATAATGGTAAATAGTTGCAAAACAATCAATAACGATTAAGTCGCGCACGACTTATGATAGTCACTTTTTGCACGACCCCTCAATTTCATAAAGTTCAACGATGTCGCACTCAAATTAAAAAACCAACTGATAAAAACCCAATTTATAATCTATCCCAATTCAGTCAAAATGTCATCAGGTATTCAATCATTATTGAAAACAGAAAAGGAAGCAGCAGAGATTGTTAATGAAGCCAGAAAATATAGAACCACTCGCTTAAAATCTGCCAAACAAGATGCACAATCTGAAATTGAAAACTACAAAAAACAAAAGGAAGAAGAATTAAAAAACTACGAAAAAGAACACGAAGGATTGAATGAAAAAATTGATAAAGATGCTGATGCAGAAGTGGAAAAGGAATTGACTAGTATCAAATCCACTTTTGAGAAGAAAAAGAGTGCCGTCGTTAAATTATTAGTCGATGCCACTGTTAAACCAACTCCAACTTTACACATAAACGCTAGCCAGTAAACATCTATATTGTTTAATATACACATACATATATCATACAAGTGTATACCTTTTCTCTCCCTCTTTTAAGCACCACCTTTGGTTAAAGTCTTAAATGCCTTAATCTTATCCCATATCCTACCATCGTAACCTGCTATATTCAAACTTTTAACAAATTTCCATGCTTTTTTATCATCTGGAATTGGGTAATCTATTGGCGGAGGTATACTTGTTGCCACACCAAAGAATCTCAACAAGGGTTTGTCCATAATCACCGATTTCGCATTACATAATCCAGTTAACCCTTCTTCACCGCCAAATTTTCCATACCCGGACTTTTTGATACCACCAAACGGAAGTTGTGCAACATAGAATGTAGCAAAATCATTAACTGCAACATTACCACTTTCCAATTGATCTGCTATTTGGTTAATTTGTGTGAAATCAGCACCAAATATCGAGTTACCTAATCCATATTCAGTGCTATTTGCCAATTTTACGGCATCTTCAGCATCGTTTGCTTTTATCATTGTTAACACGGGACCAAAAACTTCTTGTTGGAAAATCTTCATTGATGGGTCAACATCGACTAATAATGTAGGCTCAAAATAATGACCCTGTGGGTAATTTGGATGATTATATTGCTTACCACCATGAAGTAATCTAGCGCCTTTTGAAACAGCTTCTTGTATCAATTCCTCTAACTCGGCAAATCTGTTGTCCGAAATCATTGCTCCCATATCAATCTCATCCAACTGATCAATATTAGAACCTATTCTAAAGGACTTGATCCTGTTTTCTAAAATCTCAATTAATTGTTCATAAACTTTTGGTAAACAAATTACTCTTTCAATACCAATACAATTTTGACCAGCACTTTGAAAAGTTCCTCTTAAAATAACAGAAGACATTGCTTGAACATCTTTAATGTCATCCAAAACAATCAATGAATCTTTGCCTCCTAATTCAACCACACAAGGAGTTAATTGTTTTGCGGCTTGACTCACAACATGATGTGCAACAGGTTTTGACCCAATGAATGTAATGTGTGACAATCCAGGATGTGAAACAAAATACTCAGCATCTTCAGGAAAACAGCAACACAATTGTACCAAATTTTCATCAATATCCAATTCGTGTAAACATTCTCTAACAAACCTGACAAACCATTGTGACGACCATACTACATTTTCTGAGCATTTTACAACAATTGCATTTCCAGTAAACAATGCTGCAATAACTGGACCCATCAAATTATGAAATGGATAATTCCAGGACACAATAGCAGTAACAACACCCATTGGCTCATACCTCACTTCTGCATTCTTCATTAATCCAATAAGAAAGTTAGCAGGTCCTGGTCTTTGAGATGGTCTTAGTGCCTTTTCTCCATGCTGTACAATCCAATTCAATTTTTCTAAAGTTACCATGATTTCACCCATTGATGCATCTAATTTGGTCTTTCCGGAATCTCGACATGCTATACGGGCTATATTTTCTTGGTTTGCCAAAATATAACGTACCATTGTTTTCAATAATTTTCTTCTTATATCAAACCCAGATTTGGCCCATTTACTTTGCGCTTCTGATGCGTTACTGATCATTTCATCCATGTTTTCTCTCGTTGTACAATTGAACGTCCCCAAATACTGACCAGTGGCAGGACAGTAACTTTGAATCTTGTTTGGTTCATTTTCAATACGTATCAGTGGTGGATACAACCGCTTCCCTTTCCAATGTGGACGCGCTTCTTCTGGAATCGGTAATGTTATTTTCACAGGTGTTTCTATGTTATTGTAATTGTTTGGTTTGTTGGTGATATATTTATTATATATGTAATATGCTGCTGGCAAAATTACACCAATAAAAAAAGTTGTAGATATCTGATATTGCAATTGCCATTGTCTAAATTCAAGATCAATTGCAATCATTTTTTGGTTACCAATGTTGAAAATTTGCGATCCTTTTATTTCTTGTTTTTTTCTTTCAGTATTTCTTTCGTTCTTTTTTCTCTCTCTCTCTCTCACTCTCTCTTTATTTATGTATATATTTCGCTCGTGATGTCGACTATGTGCTACCTACTATACAAATCTAATTACTCTTGTACTTCTTCATCACCAACATTTTGTAATTCCATTCTTCTTAACATTTCATCAAAATCCTGATCTTCGGCTGTTCTATTTTGAATGATACTTCCCAAAAGATTCTGATCAACATAATCTAACAAATGATCTACAATTTTATCATTTTTATGAAACATACCTAATACAACCGGTTCGTCAGTTTCTTGTTTCGGAGGTAATAAATCATATTCAAAAATATCATTTCTAGACCAAAGTTGTTTAGGCAATTTAGCCATGATCTTATTCTCTCCTGATAGTATTGCAAATCTAAGCAAATTAAATGGGGCTTGTTGAGATTCATCAATCTTGCCAATTCCAAATGATCCTAATATTGAAGAAAAAACTCCAGTTGAGTTCTGTTGTCTCCAATTGGTAAACAACTTTTGCAATTCATCGTGTAAAAACTGTTTGTGTGGATGTTCATTCCACATTATACCACATCTTACCAAGTAAGTTTCGGTTGCAATTAATACTTCGTTGTTGGTTTTAAATGCAGATGCATTAATTGATAGTTCGCTTCCTAATCCAATTTGTTGATATAACATGTAGGCTGTATATGGGTGGGCTTCAAACGCTTTTTTAAGTGCTTTTAGTGCTTTTTCTGGTTGCTTCAATTTCAAGTGTGCTAATACAGTAGAAAATGCAATACCTGGTGTATACCATCTGGTGTATGTCGTAGTCAATGGTGATTCCGCAAATTGAACCAAATACTGTAATTCCTCACTCATAATGGCATAAAAATCAATAAAATATCTCACTCCTAAGGGATCTTCGGCAGGACTCAAACTCAATAAAAGTTTACAATAAGTCAAAGCTGTAAAAAAAGTTGATCTCTCACCCAATGCAATAATATATCTAAATAAACATAAATAAAATTGACGATTCATAAATCTTTCAAAAGGTAGCCTGATTAACCCAGTTGACGCTTGATATAACAATTCATGGAAATTTTTATGGAATGAACGATCAAAGGCAAAAAGAGCTCGCTCGACTAATGCGTTACTAGTTGCTTTATTATCACCTTGTCTCAACAACACCATGGCAACTTGTAACAACGTTTCCACGTGATATGGGTATTGTTGTAATAGTTGCATTAGAGATTCTGGATCAGGTGTCATCACAACGCTAGCGTAGAATCTAGTATTTGCAACACGTTCCTTGATGTTATTGATTTTGGAAAATTGAAAATACTTCACTCCTAAATCGACTTCCTTTTTGACTTTCAAATGTAATTCATCCAAATCGATAGTATCTTCTTTATAATCTAAGAATTTAATGTATTCATCGAATTTGATTTCTTCCATATTCATTGGTTTTAATGTAGTAGGTAGCCAGTCGTCTCTGATTTTGGATAATAATAATTTCCTGGTCGTACCAGGTATTCCTCTTCTATCTTTTCCACCCCATCCTCGAGTTAACTTAGCCAATCTTTTAAACTGTTGTAATAATTCTGGAGAAATAGCTATCGATGTTGTAGCATTGGCATCATCAATCGTCCCCATTGACAAGTTACCAAATAGGTTTTTATATTCATTGTCTTGATCTAAATTTGCAACTGATTTGATGGATAATAATGGTAATGATTGTTTTAATCTTTTCCCAGTGAATGATTTGAAATTTGAGTCGTAGTCCGGATTCGGTGTAGTTATTTCATCTAGTTCATCTTCAAAATCATAAACATCTAAATTCGACTTTTCTGTCTCTTTGCTTTCAAGATGTTGTGATTTCATCTCTAATAGTATTTTATCAAATTCATCATCACTATACTCATCAGGTGTCTTTTCCTTTTTGGCAGGCTTTTTATTCTTGGATTTTTTGGATGGATTCTTCATCTGTTGTTTGTGCTCCTGTTTTTTAATTTCAACGTCCGGTTCATCTTCACTACTTTCGTCAGAACCATTTAACAATGCAAAGGCATTTACTTTTGGTTTTGAAACTGAAATTGCACCGGCATCAAAATCTGTTTGTTCTGGTTCAGAATATTTTAATAGTTCATTTTCTAAGTTTTGACGCTCTAATCTCTTCAAAGCTCTTGCACTCATTATTGATGTATAAGTATTAAATATGAATTTTTTTTTCCTTTTTTTTTTTTTTTTTTTTTTTTTTTTTTTGCATTAAATACATATCAAACAAGACAACACCCAATGACATTCCATACAGCTAATGAACCAGTAATAAAACATAAAAATGATACTTTTGTTTCATATAAGCAGTTATCTTTACTAGAGGTTCCAACACTGAGAAACTCGGCTAGCCCATTTTCAAAAACCCCTCAGCCACTTTCATTGAAGGAAATCACAAATACCCCTTTAAAGCCAGTACTTCTCAGCACAAATATATCCCCACATTCTCCTGAGACTAATGCATCTACAATTGATTTGGTTTCACCGCAGCCTGATATCTCATTCTCACCACAAGATCAAGGAAGAATAGCGATACAACGGAACTTGCGTTATTCTATAGAAGAAATTAAACGAACTGAATCTCAATACTTATCTGATCTCAAGACTTTGAATAAGGATTATTTTGAAAAATTAATAGAAGATGTAAATATGGAAGTACCAGTGCCGATTAAAATTGTTTACAATATTCTCACTGAATTGATACGATATCACGAGGAAATAACAAGACTGTTTGAAAGAGTAAAAGAAGAAACAAATGTTCTTATGCAATGTGATATTTACTGTTCAATAATAGCTGAGAATGGAATAAGCTTATTTTGGTATAAATGGTATTGTTCGCAACATCGGATAATACAAGAGCTGTACCATGAATTTTCTAGCCAAGCAAAACATAAAAAACAAACAAACTGGAGACAGTTAATATTTAGGACATGGTTTATGGGATGGCAGAATTTTTTCGAAAGTCAATTATCTTCAGGCGTAAGGAAGGATTTTTCATTGATGTCATTGTTACAAAGACCTATTGATAGAATTACAAAGTATCGATTATTTGTTGAGAATATTTGCAAAAATTGTATAAAATTAGGGTATGATACTACCGAGATTCAAAAGAACGTGGTCAAGATATGTAACCAACTAAATCAAATTAATCGGCATACAGAAAACGATTATATTCATGAACAATTATCAGAACTTATTAATTTCACGGTTATAAAATACCAAGGTATGCAAATTGATTGTCAGTTTTTTGGAATCCCGTATTTAATAGGGACAGCTTGGGTAGTGTACATTGAAAACAAAATCCCCAAAAGTTCTAATTTACCTATCATACTTTTTAAAAGTCATTTGGTTATGGTGGAATATTGTCATTCAAGGAGAAAAAGGTATGATATAAAATTTATTGTACCAGTAGTCAAATGCTTTCTAGATTTAGATTGTACAATTTCAGCTTGTGGTCTTCATACAACGTATCCATATTGTCTCAAGTTATTGTTCGAAATGAATTTCTCCAAATACGAGTTTTTGCTTTGTTGGCTCACTCAAGAAGAGTACAATATATGGAGTGAAGAACTAAGTGTTATTATTCGATTTTTAAATGGGAATGACATTGTTGCAAATATGTCGCGTTCGGATGCCATTCAGTATTTATATCAACTACCATTAAGTTTGTCTCCCTACGATATTAGTACAACCTCAGAGTTATTCCTATTTACTAAAAGAAATTGTTACTTTGGTGAATGTATATTAATCGAGATTGTTATTGAAAAATGGTTACCAAAGTTAATAAATCAATCTATCCAGCAAAGAAAATCCAAAAGCCACATTGTAACACTTTATAGAAAAGAGCTATTTATTAACGAAAAATTGTTTAGACATTTGATAAGTAAAAAGTTACTAATTCATCTTGAACAATTACCAGATAGCAAATTCAAAGAGTTGTTCAATTCCTGGCAAATTAAAAAATAAATCTCATTTATTAAAATTATAAACAGTACATGTAATCAATTACCAGTGTCACCACCACCTTTACTATCGTTATGTGACCCACCGATATCACCAATCGAACTTGTTTTTGATTTATCTTCACCTTTATCAAGGATTATTTTAATCACATCATTGATATTGGATGTGTTGAAGTCATTTGCCAAATCCAGTTTTGAAGCCTCATCCAATATACCATCTACCCCACCTTGTCTATTTACAAAAACTTTGAATATAGAAACCAAATCAATTATTGGGACTGTGGATGAACCACCGGATACAATTTCTTTCTTATATTTCGCTAACAAAACTGGATTGTCAATGAATATAACAAAATCGTTTTCAGAACCTTTGTAGAATAATTTATGTGGAGTTTCCTGTGGCATTGTACTTAGTTGTTGTATTCAAAAAGATAAAAAGAAAAATGATAGAGGGAGGGAACTAGACTGCTTATTTATACTTTTAAAATAAAGCAAGGGAGAGGGGGGGGGGGTGTTGAAAAATTCAAAATAGCAATTCACTTTTTGTTAAGAGGAGTGAGTGTTAATTATTAAGTGTGTGTGATTGCAAAAAAAATTGTTTTTAGCAAACGAGAAACAAAAAAAAAAACGAAAAATCATTCACAAGGTATTATTACATCATCAGTAACACTATTATGTATATAATCAACCATTCGAATTACACAAGCAAACAATATTGTCAGAAAATGCCAAACTCTTGTCTCAAATGTAATTGCTATCTAGATCTTTCGGAGCGCTAAATTACAAATGTTGTTGTCGAAAAATTTAATTTTTTTTTACTGATCGCGTGATTCAGCAAATGCCGCAATCTTAAAAATTGCTAACAAATGGGGATTACATTATTCGTGGCACATTGTTAAGTAAGAGTTGTATGACGAATCTGTGACATATCAATATCCTGTGGTTACTCTCTGTCTCTCTGTCTCTCTGTCTCTTTCTCTCTTGCTGGGGGAAGGAGTAACCTATAGATCTACGATAATATGCACGTTGGAATAAAAAGTATCTTACAGTCCAATTTTTGACATTTGGCTATACTGGTTGTTGTTAAAATGTTTTACAACATTGTGTCATCTATTACTTTAGAATGAATTTTGTTCGCCAGTGAGAATTTTTCGACGGCAATAAAAGCCAGAAAAAATTAGATACTGTCTCATTCCCTCTGCGAAAAATACTTTGAGAAAAATTTGCTTTGCCATATCGTTTTATTTAGAGGAAGGTTCATACGGTCTTAAAGGTTGTACAATACATATACTGCAACCAAAGGTATACAAAAAGATATATATATATTCTGTGTTATAAGTTTATATTTCGAATTCTAATATAGATCTTAACATTTAACATACTATCTACAAGCAGCTGTTGTTCACTAAAGTTCTACAACGCCAACAACAGACACGTACACATAAGTGAAGTTAAATTTCCTGTGACTCCATACTACTGTTCCGCACACGCATCAGGCACTCGCATAGTCGAACAAATTTGGAATACATTTTTATTAAAAAGTTAATCCCCAAAGCCTCACACATACTCTCTCTTTTTTTTTCTCCATTTTCTTAAATAGTGGTCACGTTTTCGGCTTACGTCATATATCCGATTGTTCCCGTATCAAACCTTTTTTTTCCCTATTTGTTCCCATAGTCTTCTCAAACCAAATATTTGACTTTTTCCTAACTCACCACCACAGCCTTCGTTCTTGAACGGTTCATTTATTATTATTATTATTATATATATATATATATATATATTTAAAATTGATAACGGGATTGATACAACTCAAGCAACTGCAATGGTGGTAGAGCAATTAAAGAATAATATCACACTGCTCTCGTCTAATATTGGTAGCCATATAAAAGAAGGATATAAATTCACGGAAGCGGAATTAACAAACCTTTCATATAACATTAAAGATACTGTAACTTTTCATAAGAGAGAATACGACAAAGATGATGAACTAATTAATATATATCAACATGATATTAAACAATCTGTCTCTGGGTTGAAATATATTATATCACAAAATCATCATTTATCCAAAACGTTTTTACCACACGTATTATCTGTCAACATAAGAATAGTTAGAGGATTTATCAATTTAATCGGTCCAAACTCACTATATTTTGATACGATCAATCAATATTATCACGATTTTGATAAATGGCAGGCAACACAGGAAATCCCTCATGTTCACCCTAAGGAAATGCAATTTTTGAATGATTCAATCAATGAAGAATTGTATAATTATTTAGCGACTGTTGAAAATTTGAAAATCGAACTAGAAACAGATTGGGAAGCACATGATGAGTCATTGAAGTATAGAGTAGGTGAAATGAAGAAATATTTGAGAAAAACTTTAAAATTGGTTAAACAACGTAATCAAAAAAGAACAGAACAAGATCATGTGCACCGAAAAATCGAGAAATTAAATCAAAAAGCTATTCCATTGGATGAAAAAGATGAAGTTAAACTTAAGCATTTACAAGTCGAATATGATAAAATCGATTCCTTGTTTGGGAAATTGAATGAAAAATGTATTGAGTTGTTGCCAAATATAATTTCATTTTTGGAAGAGTTTATTGAAAATGTAGCTAAACTTATTTTTTGTCAACAATTGGAAACTTATAAAAAAATGATGAATGCATTTGAGTATTTTTCAGTTTTTTACGGATTCATAAAGGACTTCTCACCAGAAACATACGCACTGATTGTTGAAGATTGGGAACTGAATAGTACGACCACAAGATTACAGATTGAATCATTTCTTACAATTATACGCGACAAGAACCCGGACTTAATTGACCAAGAAATAAAGGACACAGATGAACTGCTGAAATATTACAAGTTCTGGCGTGAAATGAATAATAAGATTATTGAATCAAAACATGTATTGAAACCAAAAGATGTTTCGAATGGAATATTTAATGACACGTTGGAAATTGACCCAATGGTGGCGTTCAAAGAATATGAAGATCCTTCAATGAACATGATTGAAACCTATCATCCTCACAAACAAATAAGCCAAGAAGATATTAAAGTACCAGTTTTACCTAAGAAGGAGGGCCCTGAATTGCCACTGCGGTCAAATACAGCAATGATCAAAATAGCCAACATAAGTCCCTCAGTTTCTTCCCACGTAGGATCGCGTTTGTATTCTGTTGCAACGGAATCAATGGAATCAATTCTTTCATCAGATGATGAAGATGAAAAGGCAACTGTTATGTCTTCAGTTTCTTCAGTAGACTCCACATCAAGTGAAGAGGGTTACTATTCCCGTAAAGAGTCCACACAGAGCAGATTAAAAAAAATATACAACGGAGACAAGAATGATATTAAACAGAGTCCAATTACGTCGCAACCAGTCAAGTTTGAACCTATATTGTCAGATAAACCAAAGAGTTTTACATACAAATTGAATTTGATACAACATTATTTTGAAAAGTTGCAATCAAGAAATTATAATAAAGTGGTTAAAACTGCAAAACATAGTTTTGCTGGTATTGAACCTGGTGACTTATCATTCAAACAAGGCGACGAGATTGAAATTTTGCTAGATTTTCAAAATATCGACACTTTGTACAGTTCAAATCAACTCAATTGGTTAATTGGTGTTTCAAGAGTTGACGAAACTAATTACAGAATTGGTTTTATTCCTAATAACTACGTGGAGTAAATTTAGTAATATACTAATCTATTTCTCTTTCTAATAAATCAAATAATGAAGTTAATATAGTATCCGGATCTTGACTTAAACCATTATGAAAGTATTCGTTAGTAATGAACTGTCTTAAATTACCTCTTGGAATGATCTGTTCTTTGACTTTCTTTGTTAATTCAAAATCAACATATTGATCATCATAGTAAGTGGCAGCAACAATTGGCACTTTATCCCAAGTAATTGTCTTCAATACCTTGGCATCATAAAGTTTAGACCAACGGCCAAGACCATGCAATGCAAATGCCAAATCCTTGAAAAGATTCAATTCAGTATAGTCATCAAACATCGACTTGTAGACCATTTCTCCAGTGAAATAAATTTCATCATTATGACCACTTGAGGTAAAAAATTTGTTGTTTCCAGGAGCGTATCTCAATCTATCTGCGCTCCAATTACTTTTTGCATTTTCCGAACAATAAATAGCTTCCTGGAACAATGCGTAGATAACATTTGTCTCAAACCCTAAATACTGTTGAATGGTGTTTAACACATCGTAGGTTGGGTACCCAAACAAGTCTAAATCATAATCAAATTTAGTTACCAAAAAATGAATACTATCAGTACCTCCAGTACCTCCAAATCTCAATCCCAATTGTTGAAAGCGTTCAATTGACAATTTACCACCATTAGGTAACTCGGTCTTATTCTTGTGCAAATATTGACATATCCTGACGACTTTTGCTCTATCACCAGGGTATTTATCATAGTAATGTAAATTTCTTTCAGCGGTTCTTTTATAAGTTGCAGTGTACACATCATCAGCACCAAATTGAACCGGAGGGACACCACCAGTGATAATCACCTCCTTAATGGATTCTGAAAAAAGAGACAAATAAGTGAAACAACAGAATCCGCCGTATGATTGACCCATAATAGACCATTTATGATGCGTTCCAATCAATTCCCTTTTGATCTCTTCTAAATCCTTTATTATTGAATCGGCACGAAAGTTTAGAATGTAGTTCAATTGAGATTCCACCTCAAAATTATTGTATTCCTTTGTAACCAAGTCCTTGAAAGTTTTTGCTTCAATTGCTGTACTTAATCCAGTCCCTCTTTGATCAAGGTAAACAATTTGGTATCCTTTCTCTAAAATGACTTTGGTTTTACCCAGATTTGACATTGGGGTAGGACATGGATATCCTGGTCCACCTTGTAAATAAACTAATAATTTAGGTTTTTCCGGTAATAAAATCTTTTCAAATCCTTCTTTTGCATTGTGTAAATTGCTATCATATTTGGAAGTAATTGTAATAGCTACTTTAATGGTGGTCTTGGATTTGGAGTTGTCATAATTCAATGGTAAATCAAAGACAATTTTTTGATTAACAATATCTTTCAATCTAAAGTAATCAATGATTTTTGTAGGAATAGACATTGGTGTTTAGTTGGAAGTTATGTGTGGGCCAACTAACAAATTTTTCGGTGTCCTTTACTTTTGTTGGTCGCTTGGATACTACATTTGAAGAAATTTTTCCCACAAACGGCACGAACAGAATTATGGATATGGATTAAATTTGCAGTTACGTTGAACAGAATTACGGTTACGGTTTAAATTTGCAGTTCGGTTGTATCTGATTTAAAATCAATCAAAAGAAGTTGGTTCATTATTACGGGTCTCTTAGTCCATATAATAATCTCTTGTATGAAGAGCCCAATGTATATGTATTTACCAAAATACACGACTACACGATACGCGTTATTTTTTTTTATATATATTCTTAGTGCTATTTTTCTTTTTTTTATTTTTATTTTTTTTTTTTTTGATTTTGTTGCAATCCAAAAATACCCAAATAACTTTTATTCTTTTACAATTAACATGGTTTCCAAGAGTGTTAGAAATAAAGAGAATTTATCTCTCAAATTTAATAAACCAATAATATCATCAGTTGGCTCACAAATATCGAATAAAGAGTTGATTAATCGATTAATTGCATTACATGATGAATTATCAACGATCGACGATGTATCAATAGATTTATCTACTTATAAAGCTGATTTGGTCAACAAAAAACTACTCAACCATACTAGCATGGGTGTACAAGCTTACTTGTGCTGTTGTCTCTCTGATATTTTACGTATATATGCTCCAAACGCTCCGTACTCAGATCAACAATTATCGGAAATATTCAGACTTTTTTTTAAACAGTTTTTAAAACTAAGTGATAAAAATGATGACTCTTTTTATCAACAACACGTTTACCTTTTGAAAAGATTAGCTGAAGCAAAATCAACTATAATCATCACCGACTTGCCTGATCTGGAATTTTTGATTACGAGCATATTCAAAACATTCTATACAATAGCATCAAAGGGGTTTCCATTAGAACTCGAAACAATCATAACTGATATTTTATCTGAAGTTTTGTCTGAAGCTGAAATTGTTCCACATGAAGTGTTGCAGATTATTTTACAGAAATTTGCTAATCATGATCCAAGTAAATTGTTGCTGGGTAATATTTCCAGCCCTGGATTTAATTTTTCAGTAGTAATTTGTGATAATAATATTGACAGAATGTCTCGTTTGGTTGCTCAGTATTTCTCCGAAATTTTGTATGACAATACAAACGGTGATGATAAAAATATCAATTTTACGAAAGCCATGGAAGTTTTGAAAAAAGTACATCATTTGTCTATCCAATTATGGAAGTATATTCCAACTGTTCTATCTTCAGTAATGGCATTAATTGAGGATGAGTTAAATGCCGATGATGAACGTGTTAGAATGTTAGCAACTGTGAGCATCGGTCAAATGTTAAGTTCTCCAAATTACTCATCAGTACCTTCCAAAGTGAATTTCTTTATTGCTCATAAACAAGTTTGGAACAATTGGTTGAAAAAGACTTCTGATATTTCTGCTAATGTTAGAACAAAATGGGTTCAACAATTACCCACTATAATTTCCGCCAATGGTTACATTACTACTGAAATTAGCAATAGGCTATCTATTTGTTTACATAAATGTCTCGTTGATACGGATGAGAGAGTTAGAGAAGCTGCTTGCATTGCCTTGAGTGAAATACCTTACCAACAGCTCATTAACATTTGTACTGCAGAAATTTTGGACACTATATTCCAATTAATTCGTGAAAAGCATGCCAATATTAGACAAATATCCATTGAAATTTTGAGTAATCTCTATGCAGATTTTATGAAAGAAGAAACCGAAGTCTCAGAAGAAATCAAAAAATTGGTGTTAAATATTCCAAATCAAATTTTGTCATTGATTTATATCAATAATAAAAACATCACTCCATTAGTCGATTTTTCTATTTTTGAAAATTTACTTCCAATTTCTGAAACTGACTCTCGAAAACGTGTTGAAAGATTAGTTCTGTTTTATAGTGGCTTGGATGAAAAGGGTAGAGAAGCATTTATGGCCATAAACAAAAGACAAGTGCAAGTTTCAAAGGTATTACTGACCTACATTGAATTATCTGAATCTTTAAACAAAGGGAAAACTTTAGAAGAAAAAGAAAATAATTCTATCGAAGATGAGAAAGAGATCATTTTGAAACTTGATAAAATTATTGATTGGCTCTGTGTGTCCTTTCCAGATGGACTAAATACTTCGGCTTGTTTAGAAAGGTTTTTCAAATTGAGCCGTGTTAGATTTTTCCATTTAGTCAAAGTTTCTATCTCCTCAGACTCTGATTTTACAACTATCAAAAACTCAATGAAAGAGTTGCTTAACAAGTTAGGAGATTCAAAAAATATTAAAATTGACAACGAAAAGAGTGTTGTTGCTACTACAGAAATGGCAGAAGTTTTTAAATTGCTATTACTCCGTGCCTCACCAATTATCTACAACCGTTCAAACGCTGAAGAATTGATAAGATACTCACAACAACAGGAGAATAGATACTACTCTTCTGCAAATGAAATTTTAGAACAGATTTCATCAATACTCCCTGATGTTTACAAGTCACAATTACGAGAATTGACCAATTTGTTAATTGATAAAGAAAAAAAAGTAAGTAACAAATCAAATGCATTAAAAACAATATATCATTTCGTTAAAAAATATCCTAATTTGTTTCCAAAGGAAATCACATTTGAAGAAACTTTAAAGGGACTAGCTATCAATGGAACTCCCGATGAAGCAAAATATGCTGTCAAAACCATTGGATTAAGTGGTAAGAAGGAAATTATTTGTGCTGGTATAGTTGACTCCATATACCCATTAGATATCAAAAATAAAAGATTTCCAACTCATTTAAGTTCAATTGCTGAAATATTTGTTGTTGATAGACTTGCTATTCTGGATAAGGAAGATGAGATCACTCCATTAGTTATTAAAGAGTTTTTCTTGACGAATAGAAATCTTGATCGAGATAATATAGATGAATCGTGGATATCCAATGAAGATTTGAACAAACATGCCACTTTGAATGAAAAGTTGATTGCTTTGCGTTTGTTGGCAAACAATTTGAAAAGTTTGGCAACAGAAAATCTTACTGACGAAGCAAAGGAAGAAGCTAGACAAAAGGCATTACCAGTTGTGAAGTTATTAATATCATTTATTGGGAATAATGGAGAAATTATAAATAAAAAAGAACCAACTTGGCCAACACCAGCACCATATAAGCTGAGATTAAGATTAGCGTCTGGTTTGTGTATGATGAAATTAGCTAAAATTCCTATCTACAATGAAACAATGTTGCTGGCTAGTATTCGGAGACTAACATTTTTATTAAATGACGAAGACTATCACGTGAGATCCAATTTTTTAATGAGTCTACAGAGAAAATTGGCTGATGAAGTTATTTCGGAAAAATTTCTAGCTATTGTATTTTTCAGTGCATTGGAGCAAAATCCAGAATTGAAAAATGATGCAACTATGTGGATTTCAGCGATGTTTAAAAGACTGGAATCAAAAAAGAATATCAAGTTTGAAAAAGCATTGGTTAGATTGATTCATATATTGGCACATCATGAACAATACTGGCAACTATTTAAAGATGGTAGCGATGAATCGAAATTGGATGCATATAATTATGCTTCAAGATTGATGATCTTTTACGTTCAACTAATTGCAACACAAGAGAATATTTCCTTGTTATATTATTTTGCAAGTAGAGTAAAACAACATAGAGATGCTACTATTGCTACTTCGGATTATGAAAGTGTTACGCCTACGGAACAGATAAAAAATTTGTACAGAATTTCCGAATTGGCACAACTAATAATCAAAAATTATGCTGATGGCAAAAACTGGCCAATGCAAACATGGCCAGGTAAAATTAAATTACCGCTTGATATATATGCTCCAATGGCTTCATCTCAAGAAGCCCAAGCAGTTGTTACTGAAGTATTTATACCTGAAGCATTACAAGTGGAATTGTTACACGTTATCAGCAAAAAGGTACGTGCAAGTGCTCCAAAAGCGACTGCTAATAAACCTGGTGCTAAAAGAACAAGACCTGGTTCTATTAAATCATTTGTAAAGAAAAAGAAAGTGGTTAAAGAACATAATTTGGAGCCAACTAGAAAGAGCTCTCGTAGTCAGAGTAAAATAAGCTATAAAGACCAACTTCTGTCAGGGGAAAATGAGAGTGATAATGAATTTGATGTCTAATATTTTGTATAATTCTATAGAATTGTTTAAGCTTGCGTAACTAATATTCCATTTCTTTCAATGAGTCCATTTGTCCCTTTGTTAGCCAATCTTCACCCATTATTTTTAATCTGGAAGCTGAAGGGAATTTCTTGTTAGCAACACTCACTACCAATTGCGTGACAATCAAATACATTAACTTCTGGCTCTGCTTCCCATATTGGTTTAGAAAGAAACGAGATGCAGCTTCCCACCAGTTCCCCAATATGGCAAAGTGAGCATTTGTCAATAATTGTGTGTTTACGTTAGCAATTCTAGCCAAAAACTTCCACGATGCTGGGAAGGAGTAAAAAGGAAATTGCGGTTGGTAGTCGGTCATTCTTGTCATTGCTGCCCAAACGGTAGTAATACCACCTATTCGTTCATCATATTTTGATTCTTCTTCCCATTTACCATCACTTGTACGTCTCCAACCCATATTTTTCCTACCTTGTTCAGTATTTATAGTACATGTATAGCCAATTATAAAGGGACATTTTTTAACAAATCTCGCTGATAAGAAATATTCAAATTGCGGGAATGTATTCAATAAAGCATATGCTAATTTAGCCAATGGTATAGCCGAGTTGGGTCTAACAATAACTTCTGTTTCCGATTGGTCAATAATTGCCTTAGCGGTAAAGTTCAAAACCCATTTTAATGCTAGGTCATTGGTCTTTGCTTGATCAATCAAGTTTATCACTTCAGTGGTAACTTTATTAAATTGTGAATTGGAATTGGATAATTGACCAAATTTAGGATTGATTTTTCTTTTATGTTGATTAACTACCATCTTTAATTGTTTGTCGTTGTTCATAACCGTAACTATGTTGTCTTTTATATCTTGAATATCCTTTTTATATTTCAAAAACTCTTCTTCGATTTGAGTATCTGATTTTATAAGTTTCTCTTGTTCCTTACGTCTTTGTTCTAATGCTTTTTGTTCGTCTATCTTTTTCTTTTCCGACTCTTGCTGTTTTTTAAGTTCCTCTTCTTTTTCTTTACGCTTGAGTTCCTCTTGTTCTTTACGTTTCGCTTCTTCAGCTTTACGCTTACATTCTTCTTTTTGTCGTTTACGTTCTTCCTCTTCACGACGCTTACGTTCTTCCTCTTCCCGTCTCTGTCTTTCTTCCTCCTCTAGTTTCCTTCTTTCAATTTCTAGACGAATGCGTTCCGTTTCTTGTTCAATATATTTCTCCACTTTAATGGATTGTAATTTTAATCTTGAATCAATGTCTGCATTCAATTGTTCAATGTCTAAAGTTGCCGCTTCATCATGGGCATTAATCTTCTTTTTAAGTGATTCGTTCACACGGTCCGCTTCATATGCTAATTCTCGGTATCTGTCAGTTGAATATTTGTGATGAATTCTCTCAAATACATCATCATATCCTCTGGTCTTGAGTATCGGTTCAATATGTGTTAATACAACTTCATTGACTGGTGTTGGAACAATCACATCGACCACTATTGGGAAGTCTTCTGGTAATCCAAACTTCATGGAGAAATGATTGCTGGAACAGTTGGTTATGTTTGTATTGAATTGACTTCAAGATTTTTGTTTTTCATCGCACGACTTTTTTATTTAATTTTTTCCACATTGACAAAAATGAGAAATGAAAAATTTTCCTTACCAACTAAAAGCTACCAAAACACCAATGAATAAACAATTCATTCGTTCGTTTTCTCACTCTTCTATAGTGTTGAAACCCGGTTACTCTACTGTTCAACCAGTGCATCATTTAGTTAAGGTCGATAAAAGAAAGTTAAAACCAGGATTTCAAAAGTTGATACTTCCAAATGATGATATTAGATCAACTAAATTCAAACCAACCGAGATTTCACAAGACAGAGTAGCTGATTATTACTATAATGTCTTGCAATCTGAATTGATGTTACATTTTTACGAACATGATGCACAACCAGAAATAGGTAACAAGAAGCGTGAATGGGGAACAGATTCCCCATATAAATTGAACAGACCATTACGTAAACCTGCTGGAAGCACTAGACCATCCAAAAACATTTATCCTATAGATAACAAAAATGTGCCTAAACTCGAAAGTATTGTGGTGCAGGCATATAACAAGGCCGCATTGGAGTCTGGACATTTGAATATTTCCACTAGAGTTCAATTAGCTACAATTACCAATATTAAACCAAAGATACTTTATGGTAGATCGAATATTTTACCTTGGAAAGTGAGAGTGGGAAGACCATGTGGATCCAAAGTTGAATTATATGATAGAGATATGAATCAATTTATCAGTACTTTGACTGAATTGGTGTTACCAAGAATCAGAGCTTTCAAAGGTATTCCAAAAACTTCAGGTGATAAAAATGGTAATATTTCAATGGGTTTGAAACCAGATGATTGTAAATTTTTCCCAGAATTAGAACATTTCCAAGAATTGTTTCCTAATTTAACTGGTTTGCAAATTACTTTTAGAACAACTGCACAGACTGATAATCATGCAAAAACTTTACTCAGTGCTTATGGGTTGCCAATTGATTTGAGTGTGTGAATATAGATAAGTTTTATAATGTACATAGGAATAAAAAAAAAAAAAAAAAAAAAATTAAAAACATATCGCGTCCTGAAAAATTGTTAGAATATCGCGCCCAAGGCCCGATTATTCTAATTAAAACCAACAAAAATCTCATGGCAATGACTCAGGAAATGTCAATATCAGTTATTCACGAATATGGTATACTATATACCACCCAAATAGTACAAAAGCACAAAAAATGGCATGATGGGAAATTAAAATTTTATGAAATCAATAAAAAAGTGGAAATTATAAGTGAAGATGGATTTCTACTAGTAAGTGATTTTTATAAATCGAAACTGATCCCAACTATATTAAACAATGTATTGAATCAGGGGAATGAATTTCAGCTACCGAATGTTGGATATATAATTCAAATGGAAGATAAATTAGGTATTTTCGAACGTGAAGTGACTCATAGAAAGACAGAAGAAAACCAATCTACCCAAAAAAGTGGTAGTTTGGGAATTAAGAGACAGGCTACTCAGGTTGGGAATGAGTTAAAGCAAAAACGAAATTTTGTGCTAAACTCTAAAAGAGAAATCACTCCGAGGTCATTGGTAATTAAAGATGAGAGTACGCATACTGTGATAGAACCCAATGCCATTAAACAGACAGGTTCAGTGAGAATTCCACAAATAATAAACAACATTTCAGTAAATCACAAACTTAAGAACAATGGAAACACGTGTGTACTGTTAGATCAGCTACAAAATGTTGATGCAAAAATCTCTAGAAGATTACCAATAAGAGTGCCGCCTCGGTCGTCTACACGTTTCCAATACTTGAATACACCGAAGGAGGAGGTGGATGAATTGGTGGATGATGTACCTTCGCTTGCGATGGCCTATAATGCTTTTGAAGATGACCAAGCAGATGTGGAAGACCTCTATGATGCAGAAGACTTTGATGAAAGTGACGGAGATTACGTCAAAGATAACGATAAAATAGCTGATCCGATTGGGAAGTTAGATAAAAAACCTGAGTCAGTGGAAGTTCGTAATGTCTTTCAACCAATTGTTAAAAAAGAATCACAGTTGAAGATTTCAAAAACCACCCATGAAGATGCAGATATAGTTTATGATTTGTCAGAATACGAAGAAGATGCTAAATTTGAAGAGATTCTAAAACAGAGAAAGGTAAAGGCTGCACGAGATGCAGCTAGTGATTTTGAATTTTCTACAGACTCAGAATTGAATCTTATTTAATGTAATCACTCAATTAATATTCATCAAATACTCGGCCCCTCGTTGTTTATTCCGTTTTTTTTTTTATTATTATTAGTTTGCTTTCTCCTTCTTTTTTTTATTATTTATTTTTTTCACTGAGTAGAAGGAATAGAACAGCATTGGATGTGGAAATCTTGATTGATTGGGAACAAGGAAATCATACTATTTATTGAAGAGGAATATTTAACACTGTTGCTAGATGTTTTTGAACATGCAATTCAATGAGAGTTGTTTTTGGCCAGTCAATCAGATCACGGGAGTGAAGTCGGACTTCTATAGCTTACAAAAATTTAAATGTAGCAAATGACATGTAGTATTGAAATACGTTGGGGTAATTAAAATTACAAAAAAAAAAAAAAAAAAAAAAAAAAAAAAGGATGCAAAAAATATCAACTGCAAAATAAAATTAATTATGCTATCACAACCGCTTATAATGCTCCATATCGTACAATTTTTACTATCGCTATCTAGCTGTTTACCTGATCAGTCCCAATCATGTGTCACAAACTTGAATATTCCATTCACAGGCTATAAAGTAGAGTATCAATTGAATCTTTACAACTTTAAAGGAAACTACCATTTACTTTACTGCAACGACAACAAACTTCTTTACGACACATGCTTAAACGAGTCTATTCCATGGACATTACCCATTAATTTTAGTTCGAAATCCGCCGATAATTTAAACACCTTAATCTTGGCACGCAGGAAATCGTTTGCCTTACGAACCATTCCTATATTCATGCCTAATACATTGATTGGATCGTTATATTATGGAAGTGATTTGGATAATATTCAGTTTAAACCATTGAATAGCACTTCCAGTTTGAAGTCTATCCCACTTATGGCGTCCAACATTTTGAGAAATTGGGTCGAGTTGAATTATCAGTTGAACCTCATTTATCATATCCCGATTTTAACTACACCTGGGATCGATTCGAAGCGGTATAATTTTGGATTTTTTGAAAGTAATAAAGTGGAAAATAATTGGAACAAGTATATCGATATTAGAGAGCAATACAATTATAATCACGATTCAAGAGTGTTTGTGAGACAGGCTATCGATAAAGTGTTGGGTCATGTGAACTTCTTGATTAATGGGAGCAAACTATTAAGATGGAAATTTGAAAAAGCTAATATCAAAAGTAAAGAATACAAGAGTAAAATTTGGTGGAAGCTTATAATGTTATCAAAAGTTATGAAACAGGATAGATTTGAAAACATGCTTCAAAAAATTGATAATTTCTTCAAATATTAAACTTTTATATATCAGCTAAATAACTATCAAAGCCAGCAGCTAATGTCATACCTAGAACCATATCAAACATTCCTCTATTTTCAATACCACTAAATACGCCAACATCTTCATAAATTGTTATCCATCCAAGTTTGTTTTCATCGGGTAAATCATCAGTAGTGTTGCTCAGATAATATAATCCATCACTTCCTTGATAAAATTTTTTCGTTTCAGTACCATAATTGTCTTGAGCACCATCTAAATAAGGATTCCCATCATTATTCAAATAATGCTTATTATTTTTAACTGTAGTAATCAATTTTTTGTGTCTTGTATTTTCAAAAGGCCGAAACATTGCTAAAACAGGAGGGAAGCTTTCACCATAATCATAGCCATATATATACTTTGGTTCAAATTCTCTATATTTCAAACCATGATGGTTGGCAGGAATGTAATTTTGATGAAAATATATATTACGTTTTCCGACAAATTTAAACTCTTCATCAAGTGAACTATTTGCGTCTTTTGTAGGTGAAGCGTGTTTAAACTTTTCTTTCAATTTGTTGGTTCTACTACTTCTAACTCTTGGTATTGAACCAACATTCCATGGAACTCCATTTAAATCACGTAGTTCAAAATTTTTGAAACAATTTGGACGTCTTTGTCGGAGATTATCGTACGGGAAAAATATTTTATCTATATTTTGTGGAAACGAGACACCACTATATGTCGATACATCATCATATTTCACCACTGTTCCATTATTCAAAAAATTATCTTTGGGTATGCTAAAACTAAACTCACCTCCTTCATTCAATGGTTTTTTAGTTATGGTCATGGATGGAATTGAATCTTGTGTAAGATTATTTGAATCTTTAAACACAAGTGTAAACCCGGAATCGGATGTAGGTTTTGACTTTGATGGGTCCTCACTAATAACTTCAACAAAATACCCAGGCGCATTTCGACAATACATGTGCTTCATTCCTGGATTTGTAGTCAAATATAGATCTTTTCCAAATTTCAAAATATGATACTTCCAAAATGGTGCATCTGGTGATGACATAATAGATGAATGAGTAGTAGAAGATGTAATCAGTGAAGCTTTTGGTGGAACTGGTGGAAGAAGTGGACTTAGCGGGAAGTATGGGGATATATTAGTATCGATTGTAGTATAAGTACCTGTTGTAAAAGTTGAACTTTGATCTTCAGTTTTATAATGATCGTCTTTTGGAGGTACTTTCAGTGGAGTATCTCCTCTAATACGTGCAGGAGAAGTTGTCTTTTTAAATTTGAACTGATTACTTATATTATGAAACCCAAATTTCTTGAATCTTTTTTTAATTGATGGCTGTGGAGTTAAAAAATTATCAACTGGTTGAGCTTGTGGCAGTGCGGGAGCAACCAATTTTTTTGGCAGTTCATTTCTTGCAATCGCACTACTGGTTTCTTCGTTACTTGATTTGCACTTTTCTGGTTGGAACATCATCACAGATAATAAGTCTGAATTAGGTTCGGGTAAAGTGTCATTTTCAGAAAAACACACTGATAAATGTGAAGGTTTGGTGACGTCATTAGCAGTATGAAAAGAAGATTGCAGGTTTGCTAAATCATTTTCATAATTAATTCCAAGAGGTCGAAGCGTTGTTATAGTAGTCACATCTTCTGCCAGCAGGTATGATATCGATGATCTCGGAATTGTAGATAGTGTTAACTCTTCATTTGAACGATCGTGTATTCTATGTCGTTGCAAAAGTCGCTCTCTATATTCACTTAATGAAATGTCAAGCATAATCCCCTCTCCATTGTTGTTATCTGACTCTACTCCTTGAGGTATAGAAGGTAGATCCTTTTGGTCCATTCTATGAAATACTTCTTTTCGTCGATTAATCATTTGTGGTTTTTTTAGAAAACAAAAGTACTACCAAGTGAAAAAAAGAAAAAAAGTGAAACTTGATTAAAAATAACAGGAAATTATGAAACTAATATATCACAAGAATAAAGCGTTATGATAATTTTTTTTAATAAATTCAATTAAACTTACCTTGCCCCCTGTATCTGGATTTGCTTGCAATATGCACTTATAAGAGTGCTCAACAATAGACTAAAAAGAAAAGCTCTTTCTATTATGCTTTTTTGTACCTCAATTATAGTGTGATTTTAAAAACCTGTACACAACTTTGTACTATAAGGAGTACTGCTTTTTTTTTGTTTGTTTGTTTGTTTTGTTTGTTTTACTGACTCTAATCCAGGTAAAGAAAAGGGTTTTTTGTTCTTAGGTAAGGTAATAAAACGTATTTCCTCGTCAACGCTGGATTACTTGAAAAAGAATGTTTAAATTATGAAAAGCTGCATAAACTTGCCTAAGTGTTTTTACCGTCAGAAACGATAAACACAAAAAAGAAAAGGTTTCTCTGATATGAAATTGAAAAAGTATTATATATTTATAAATTGTTAATTTTTCATCCCTTATCTTTTTCCTTTTGGAATTAAGAAAACAAATAAAAGTTTAGTGACCGTATGAATTCTAAAAAATAAAAGAAATTGATGATCATTACGATCTTCAGGGTTGAAACAAAAGTGGTCTGGTCGCTTGGTGCAATGCACAAGCCAAAAGGCGAAAAGCGAGCGTCCCCCTTAGTTTTGGAGTAGAATTTTCTATATTCTAACTGCACTCTCATGTAAGTTTCAGCCTAAAACACAAATATACTTTTGTTTCAAACTGGAATGCATGATGTGTAAGCACTCTATTTCATGACAAACAAATATACACGATTCATGAAAGTTATTCTGAGTACTATCTATCGGTCAGATAAGTTTTACCCCATTTCAAGTAACATGTACAAAAATGTCTCCAATGCTTGAACTAGACCACAAAAAAAAATAGATTATAAAATTTACCCTGTTTAGGAAAAATGATATTAAGATTTAGTTTAGTAGAACCGGTGTACCTTTGTAATGCGGATTTAATTAAGGTTATTCATCCTATCAGGTGTTTATTTAAACAATAAACAATCTTATCAAGTCAGCAGATACAATTGATTATCTAACAATCATTGAATACGGGTCTAGAAAACCTTAACTTTCATAGAAAAAAAGAAAAAAAAAAAGAGAAAGAAAAGAAAGGAAGCTAAATTTTGATCTTTTGTTTTTGCACCCAAGTATTGTTCACAATCCAGCAAACATGGTAAATTGTGTTATCTCCGCTTTATACTTGTTTTCTTTAAAAAAAAATAAAAAAAAAAAAAAAAAGATAATTTAAAGAAAATTTGCTATGAAAGGTTATTCGTAAGATAATTCCCCATTGTAAGATGCATATTACTAATTAGTTTTCATGAAGTCATAGTAAATACTCACGTTTGATTCTTATCTAGGTCATAAAATTTTTACAGGACTCGCGATGTCTGAAGAGACGTTTTGTACCAGTAACCGTGCTGTACTATCCATCCTTAGTTACTTTTTCTGTCTGCGGGTATAGTCGCGCATTCAAAAATTTCAGTTGGACAGCAACATTCAAGGAGAACGAAAAAAACAAAACAAATGAAAATAAAAAAAAAAAAAAAATACCCTCGTGACCCCATTCATAGTCAATCTCGTCTCTCTTTCTCTCTCTCTTTATATATATATATATATATATATATATACCTATGAGTAACGTTGACCTCGAAGAAAACAATCCGTTGCTATCTCCATCAGAACTTGATGATGGAGAATATGAAAGTTTAATTGGTCGGGATGTAAAATTCTGTCCTAACCCACGCCAAATTTTTAGAATTTGTTCAAATTTGAAATTGTTAATTGATAAAGTGATTCCAATATGCTACAAAGAAGATGAAATTACATGCTCCAATTCTTCAATTTTGAATGATCCAGTCATTGATTTGGTTTATCAAGCCGCGGGAGGTACTGGTGATGGAAAAGAAGGTAGTACTTCTTATAAATACCGTGGAAGTTTAATATTTTGTTTATTAAAAGTCTGTGATTGGTATTGGCAACAAGCAGAGTTTGAATTATCTGATAATGAATTGTATTCATTGCGTGCATTGACTGCTCAAACATTGGCAGCTATTATTATTGAGCGTGAAACAAGAGATAAATATTTATTTTTAACTATGTTGTGTCATAGATATGTTATTTATGTTAATGGTGCAAATTCCACACCTGTCAGTGCATTGGAAATGGCTGTTGATATGCATTCTACTATAGTCATTGGATCATCTGGTTACCAAAGATGTATTAAATGGTTATGGAGAGGTTGGATTGTTCAATCTTCAACTGATCCTCATTCTTATGTTTTATATAAAGGTGCTGCTTCACAATCTATAAGAACTCACTTTGATCCAGCAAGAATCAAAACTCCTTTGTATCAAAACATATTAGAAATTTTTTTGAGTGTTGTTTATTTAATTGTTTTTACAATTGTTATTAATACTCATGATTCACTTGTTGAAGGAATTGATACTTTTGAAGTTGTTTTGTATTTGTTTACAATTGGTTATATTGTTGATGAATCTATTAAATTTTATCATGTTGGTTGGAATTATTTAGGATTTTGGAATGTTTTTAATGATACCATGTATGCTATTTTAACAATTGGTTTTTGTTTTAGAGTTGCTAGTGTGAATTCTCATGATGGTACAAGAATTAGATATGATGAAATATCTTATAGAATTTTAGCATGTGCATCACCATTTATGTGGTCCAGATTATTATTATTTTTGGATGCATATAAATTTGTAGGTGCTATGATTGTTGTTTTAAAAACAATGATGAAGGAATCAATTATATTTTTTGTTTTATTATTTGTTGTGATTATTGGATTTTTACAAGGTTTTATTGGTTTAGATTCATCTGATGGTAAAAATGAGGCAACTCAAAGAATTTTAATATCATTATTTAAAGCAGTTATTGGAGATTCATCATTTGATGATATGGGGAAATTAGTACCTCCATATGCATCTGTTTTATATTACATGTATCAATTTATGTTGACTGTTATATTGATGAATATTTTGATTGCTTTATATTCAACTGCTTATGCAGCAATTGTTGAAAATGCAACTGATGAATATTTTGCATTAGTTGCTCAAAAAACCTTGAGATATATTAGAGCCCCAGATCAAAATATTTATGTTCCACCTTTAAATTTGATTGAAGTTGTAATCAGTCCATTGGGTTGGTTTTTACCTACTAACGCTTGGAAAGATTTGAATTATTATGTCATGTTGATAATTTATTCACCTTTATTGGCTTATATTACATCTGATGAATTATCTAATGCAAGAAGAATTCAATATAATAGATATAAAAGATTACCAGATGATGCGAATGAAATTGATACTGAATGGGATTTAACTGATGGGTATGATGAGAATTCTGATGCAGATAATCATTGGGATGTGATTAGAGAAAGAAATCTGGAAATCACAGAACAATTAAGAATTCAACGTGAAGGTGAAATAGAAGATCCTACATTTCAAATTGATATTCATAAATTTAGTGACAGTGTTGATAAGGTAGTTAAACCTGTTGAAAAGGCAAGTAAACTTGGTGTCAGTTGGCAAATTTATGAAGTCATTGAAAGAATTGATAAGTTGACTGAATTATTGGAGATTGTAGTTAGTGAAAACAAAGAATTGAAAAAAAGACTTGAGAATAAGTAAAAAATAAGAAATACTATTAATATTGATTTTGGAATTAAGTTGAATAATCGTAATAATTAATGGTTATAGATGTATGACAACAAAAAGACTTTATGGAAGGAAAGGAGTAAAACTAGAGGGGATAATTATAATTAATGGTTATATGTGAACGATAAGGACTTTAGTTTTAGATAAAAACTTCAGATTTCTATCATTGTTTGATTTTGTTTTCAACTTAGGTCGTGTATGTAAGGTTCGATTTCATTATTGAGTTTATTATTTTTTTTTTAAAAAAAAAAAAAAAAAAAAAAAAAAAATTTCTATTCTATTCAGTTGTTGTTTGGGTTTAGTGGTTATATATCTAATTATTCAATATTGTTTCACTGTAATAATCACTTCATATAAAAATATAAAAAGGAAAAACTTATAAACATCTGTATCTATGCTACCAACATCACTTAGAGTCTTGTATAGTAAAATTTTTCTTCCTTCTCTTGTTGTCCCGTCTCGTCGTCTCTCTTGTATCTTTTTATTTTTACCTTAAACTAAAAAAATAAAAAAAAAATATATATTAAAAATTAAAGGATTCTCCTTTTTGGAACGAAAAAAATTTTTAATACTAATAAATACAACACTACACAACTCAACACCACTCAATACATTTACATTTCATACACCATTCCAAATACTAAATTAATATCATCCACATTGTATTGAACTATTAGTACTCCATTGTATTAAAATCAACTGTTAAATTATCTTAATACAATCGCCAAGAAACATATGATGGATAAAATTGAAGATTCGACTAAATTCAAATTAGGTGATAATATACATTTTGAAATATCTTCTTCTTCTTCTTCTAAAAAGAATAAAAATAAAAAAATACCCATGGAAAGTCAACAACCACAAACACTACAACAAGTTAAATCTACTGATAATGATTCCAAGAAGAAAAAGAAAAAGTCCAAAAAAAGAGGCAAAGTTTCTACAATGCAAGCTCATTTAAATAATCCAGATGATGATTATCCAACATCAAGAGTTATTAAACAAGCTCCAAATGGTGATGTAATTGTAGAAAGTTTAGATGACGAAGAAGATGATGAAGCTGAAGATCATCATCATAATCATAACCACCATAACCATAACCACAACCACAGTCACAGTCACAGTCACAGTCACAGTCGCCGTCATTATAGCCATAATAATCGGGATACTGAAGAATGTGAATATCACTCTAATGGGCCTCGAAAATCTGAAAATTCACATAATAAAATATGGGATAGTGCATCTATTGAAGAACAAGAAAGATTGAAAGAATTTTGGGAATCTTTAAGTGAAAATAAAAAATTAGAATTGGTTAAAATTGATAAAGATTCAATTATGAAAATGTTCAAAAGTGAAACTAGACAACATTTACAACAGCTACTGCTGGTACCAAATGGATCTGCTCCTAATGGTAATGGAAATGGAAATTCTATTAATAATGGTAATTCTGGTTCAAATTTCTGTGCTTGTAAGTATTGTGGACGAAGAAATAATATCATTGAAGAAGAATTAGAAAGTATATATGATAATCATTTTGATGATATCATTGATTTCATTCATGAAGTCCGAGATATTAATGATTTAAATGCTTTACCTGGATTATTGTTTGGAGGTTTTCATATGTTGGAAGAAGAACGAAGAATGCAAAAACGGCAATCTTATTATGAAGTAAAATTTAAGAATGCAGATCAACCAACGAAACAACCGTCTCAGCAACAGAAACAGAAACAGAAACAGAAACAGCAACAGCAACAACAACAACAACAACAACAACAACTACAACAACAACAACAGCAGCATATTCATGATGAAATGAAGGCTACTTTTATACAAGATCAAATGGAAAAATTTAAATCTCATATTGAAAATTTATCATCTTTGAATAAACAATCTGGAAAAACGTCTGAAATTCATTTTGAAACTAATTTTGATCAAGAAAAGTCAAATGAAAGTCAATTTTTCAATAAGCTACTTGATCCAAAATTATTTGAAGCTTTGGAGAGTATGGATTTAGATAAAATGAAAGAACTTTATAGTCAAGATCCAACGAATGCAGAAAACGTTAATATTTTGGAAAAAGCAACTTCATTAAAAGAAATTGTTAGAGATCTAAATAATGTTGATCGATCAAATTTACAAAAGGGTATTTCCCAAGTTTCAAATATGGGGAAATTTTTTCAAAATCTTGCCAATTTGAATCAATATAAAAATCCTCAAGAATCTGTTGTTTCAAATCAAATGAATGAACAACTATCTAAAGGTTTATCTACGTTTGCTGATGAT
The DNA here is from genome assembly GCA_030582575.1 of Candida buenavistaensis. Classification (NCBI taxonomy): domain Eukaryota; kingdom Fungi; phylum Ascomycota; class Pichiomycetes; order Serinales; family Debaryomycetaceae; genus Candida; species Candida buenavistaensis. Next base: position 90,604 of record JAKTXM010000001.1, on the reverse strand, counting down.
TTATTAAAACATGACGGCAATTCATTTATTGGCATGATGGAAGCACTTTCTGAGTCAAGAACTGCACGTGAAGAATTATTGAAAGAAACACCTATGCAAAATATTCAAAAGTTAAAAGAGGAACGAGAGAAATTGGGAAAAGGTACAACTATTATTGGCGATAATCAACAAAGTGTTTTATGGGTTGATGAAGATGATAAAGTACAAATTGAAGTACATAAATGTAATAATCCAGATCATGACCATGACCATGACCATGACCATAATCATACTCCTCGTTTTGAGGAATGTGATGACGACGACGAAGATGAAGACGAAGATGAAGACGAAGATGAAGATGAAGATGAAGATGAAGATGAAGATGAAGACGAAGATGAAGATGAAGATGAAGATGAAGACGAAGAAGAAGACGAAGATAATGAAGAACAGTATGACGAGAACGAAGGTGAATATGACTATGATGATGAAGATGTTGACGACTATGCAAGTGATACTGAATCAGAAATCTCAGAAGAAGAAAAAATGCAAGAAATTCGTCGATTGTTTTTAATTCAAGTTATCAAATTATTCCAAGAAAGATTAAAGAGTGCATACAAGGAGAAATTATCTCAAGATCGAACTCAAAAATTGATTGAAGAATTGGAAGCTGAAGAAAATGCTAAAAAAGAGCGTGAATTGAAAAAATTAAAGCAAAAGGAGAAAGCTAAGGAAAAGAAACGTTTACAACAATTGGCCAAGGAAGAAGAAAGAAAGAAAAAAGAAGAAGAATTGAAAGCCAAAGAGGAAGAGCAAATGTTGAACAAAGAGAAATTGAAAGCTGAACAAAAGAAAAGAAAAGAAGAAGCGCGATTAAAACGTGAGGAGGAAAAGAAAAAACGACTTGAAGAACAAAAACGTAAGGAAGAAGAACATCGTAAAAAAGTCGAAGCTCAACAAAAACGTGAAGAAGAGGCTAAAAAATTAAAAGAGGAACGTAAGAGAAAAGCTGAGGAAGAAAGGAAACTAAAGGAAGCAGAAAAGAAACAAAAGGAACAATTAAAAAAACAAAGGGAAAAGGAAAAAAGAGAAAGAGAGATGTTGAATGATGAACAGGAAACTAAATTGGCCCAAAAATCTCATTTGGCAAATGATGAAGACGAACTTGTGAGACAAATTGAAGAGGAAAAATCCAAGTTATCCGCTGCTACTTTTGCTGCTACTTCTGCCGCTGCTTGTGCTGTTGTAAACAATCCCTTATTGAATCATCTTTATCAAGATTCCCCAGGCTCAATTCCAACTACTCCTACTTCTTCAAATTTTTCTACTTTATCTCCATTACAATCAGCTCCAGCCACACTCGTTCCTCAACACCCTATCCAAAGACCAATTCAACAACAACAACAACAACAACCTCCATTCAATTATGGGTCTGACTTTCTTCCTACCGGATTTCAAAATAATTCTTCTTTAATATCTCAATCTCATATACTCAATTCTCCTCAAACTGCTTCTATTAATTTGAATTCTCAATCTACAGTAGCAACCAATAGTACCCCATTAACTAAACATAATAATTTGTCTCCATGGTCTAGTAAATCGAGATTGAATTCTTTGTCTAATTCTGCTCAACCATTTAATACCAATCAATTTTCTCAACAATCTAATAATACAAAGCCAAATGGTTCTTTTAGTCCTTTTAACACATTTAGTGACCCATTGTCTTCTGGTTTCATGGGTGCGGGTGCGCTGGCAAATGGAAATAATAATGTCTGGTTAAATTCAAGTAATGTTACAAATACGAATAATATACCAGTAGATTCTACTGGAACTGGTACTAATGCAAATTCACGTAACAGCTCAATATGGGGTAGCAGCAACCAAGTTAATGAAAATCAATTATTAAATAATCCAAGTGGTTCAATTGCTAATGGCAACAACGGAATTTGGAATAATGAGGAATTTTATCCTGGTAGTTCAATTATTGGTTCTACAGAAACTGAATTGATTCAATCTACAATATTCAATTGTTTTCAAATATTACAAAATAGTGGTCAATTAGAATTTGGCGTTGCACCATTAATTAAATTATTTCAAAACGTGAAATTAATTTTAAACAAACCAAATATGTCAATTAATCAATTTTTGAATTGTTGTACCACTAATTCCAACATTTATCAATTTAATCTTAAATATGATGACTTTGGTAATGTGACACATGTGAAAGTATCCATTGATGGCGTTCAAAGAGCTTCGCCGCCGCCGCCACCACCACCACAACAACAACAACGACCAATAGGTACATCACAAGCTCCTGTACATGTTTCATCTACGAGTATAGTACCTCCACCAGGGCTCATGAATACTGAAACTTCTCCTACTGGATTATTTAATGAGTTAAGTAATGGTCATCATTGTACAACTTCATTTTTATCACCTATTGGAGAATTACCAAATGGAGGTAATCCAATGAGTAATAATGGATTTGGACGCAAGTTATGGAATTAAGGTTTTAATGAATGTAGTAAATAAATATATGCATAGGTATATATAATCTATTTTTAGTTTAGTTTCAGATTTTATCTTTCTTTTGCTTTTGTTTGTTTTTATTAACCACAAACAGAAAACGTGAAAAAAACAAAAAAAAAAACAAAAAAAAATAAAAAAATAAAAAAAGGCACAACGGAACAAAAAAAAAAAAAATAAATAAATAAAACTTGCGTTCTAAAATTAACTTGTTTACTAAACTTTCAAATCCAATTTAAAAATAACTATAACAATAGTTATGAAAATATAAAAAGAGTATATTTGTCCACCAGAAATACTCATAAACTACACATACACACAACCGAACGAAATGCCCGAGGGAGTCAAGAGAAAGCTAGTCATAGTAGGTGATGGTGCCTGTGGGAAAACGTCTCTTCTATACGTCTTCACCCTCGGTGAGTTTCCTTCAGAGTATCATCCTACAGTCTTTGAAAACTACGTGACTGATTGTCGTATAGATGGCAAGCCAGTACAGTTGGCACTTTGGGATACTGCTGGCCAAGAAGAGTACGAACGATTGCGACCTTTGAGTTATAATAATTCACACGTCATTTTAATTGGATTTGCTTTGGATACGCCCGATTCCCTAGATAATGCCCGATCCAAGTGGGTTGTGGAGATTAAAAAATACTGTCCCGGAATACCTTACATCTTATGTGGCTTAAAAAAGGATCTAAGGGTAGATACATCCGATCGCGTTAATTTCGTGCAGTTTGATATGGGTCAGAATATGGCTGAGGTAATTGGTGCAAAAAAGTACCTTGAGAGCTCGGCGTTAACCGGTGAAGGAGTAGATGATATTTTCGAGTATGCTATAAGGACAAGTTTATTGAATAATGAGAAACCCAAAAATGGATGTTGCACTATACTTTAAGTAAAAGTTGATGTATATACAGTTAATTAATTTTTTTATTTTTTTTTTCGTAAATTATTTATGATTCATTAGAATCTTTTCTTTTGGTTGAAAACAAACTTTTAAACATTTTTTAGGTGCAAAAACCCTCTCGATCTGCCTAGAGTTGGTGATACTGTGGATTATTTTTGGTGGTTTTGCAGACTCAAAGATCGGGGCTCTTGCTATTTTCTACTGCATCTTTCAAGAAGGTTTAGTAAAAAAAAGTCAGTCATCATTTATAATTCTATCAAACAGAGTAACCAGTAAACTCATGGTGGATTCTTGATAGAGAATATCGCGCCGGGGATCAAAATTTTCGGCCCGAAATATATCAAAGGACAAGAAAAAAAAAAGAAAACTTAATTGAATGCATAAATTACACTAATGCACTGCCTCTTAATTGATTGACTTACACGTTGTTCAAGATCAGCATGAACAAACAGAATCGAATCTAAGGAATGAATAAAATTGGGCAACTGCTATCACTGGTGGAATTTTCAAACAAGGTAAGAGTAGGGGTCAGGGATTATTAATTTTTTTTTTGCGTTAGTTGCGGGAAGGGAGGGGAGTCCGAAAAAGGGTTGGGGTTGCGTGTGTCGAGTTTGTGTGTGTGTGTGTGGGGGGGATATTAAAATATTAAGTTCCAGACTAAACTGTGGTGGGTGATGATGATGATAATGATGACAGAAAACGAAGAAATTTGACGCGGTATTTTTATCACCATAGTAAAATTAACTTGTTTGATTTAAATATTAGTTACATTTTAACCATAGCCTTGGTCTAATTTAAGAGGATATATAAAATTATCTCATAAAACAGCAAATACTTCTGCCTAGCATTTCTTTTTTTTCTTTTTTCTTTATCGCAAATTTATTTCCCGCAGCCTAACACTACCACCACTATGGTATCGAGAGAAAAAAAAAAAATTCTTACTAATTCTACCTTTATTTCTTATTCTGACCATTACCTGACTGTATTCCTTCCAAGATATGTCAACTCCTGATGATTCCGTCCCAAATACTGTGCTAAACAACCAACCATTAGTTTCTGATCCAATAGTTATTACACAAGAAAATATATCAAATCCTAATCTTGTATCCCATGAAAACGAAGTTCCCACTAGTTCTATAGACTCCACAATTGAAGACCAAGATTGGGAATCTTTTTACACATATCAACAAAATGGATCAGTGTTTCAAAGATCTAAAAGTTTTATCTTTTCATTTTACAATAAATGGATAGAACCAAATATTGGATTATCTTTATTGCTATTTTCACAATTTTTAAACTCTATTATGGTCACCACTTGTAAATTGTTAGTCACAGATAAAGATTTCAATGTCCCTATTCATCCAGCCCAGATATTGTTTGTTAGAATGTTCATTACTTATATTTGCTGTTTGTTGTATATGGCAATCACAAGATCTGTTCCAGAAGCTCCATTTGGTCCTAAACCAGTACGAAAATTATTGTTAATGCGTGGATTAGTTGGGTTTTTTGGTGTTTTTGGAATGTATTTTTCATTACAATATTTGAGTCTTTCAGATGCTGTGGCATTGACTTTTTTGGTACCTATGGTGACTGCATTTTTAGCGTTTGTTATATTACATGAAAAATATTCTCCATTAGAGGCTATATGTTCGGTATTTTCACTAGGTGGGGTTGTATTAATTGCAAAGCCTAGTTTCATTTTTGGAAATGAATCAGATAAAGAAACGAATGACGAAAGTGTTGAAAGCTCATCTAGTGAAAAGAGAATTTTGGCCACGATAATTGGATTAATAGGAGTTTGTGGTGCTTCTTGTGTTTATATTGTATTAAGAAAAATTGGTATGAATGCTCATCCATTACTATCAGTTTCCTATTTTGCATTAACTTGTTGCATAGTTACATTTCTTGCCATTTTAATTATTCCAAGCATGTCATTTGTTTTACCTTCAAACGCCTATCAATGGACTTTGTTCTTTATTATTGGATTATCGGGGTTTTTTATGCAATTTTCATTAACTGCTGGTGTACAAAGAGTGAAAGCGGCTAGAGCTTCCATGATGGCTTATTCCGGAATGATTTTTGCAGTGGTTTGGGATTTAACCATTTGGCATCATTTTCCCGGAGTTTTAAGTTTTTTGGGAATCTCATTAATCATTGGTAATGCCATCATTATATTGAAATTTAAACCACAAAGCGAAGAAGCTAGTCCTAAAACTTGTGGGAATGATTTAGAAAGAAATGGTAAATATAATCGTGTTGATAATGATGGCTCTATAGCAATGAAAGATTTTATTATCACTGATGATGAAGATGAAGATAGTGATGAGGGCCGCTCTAAATAGTTCTAAGATATATATGTATGTGTATGTGTGTGTGTTATTTCTCAGTGTTTGATATTTTTATTCATAGATGTTTATTATGGTATAGTTTACATAGATATCAATGCCAATACTTATTCAAGCCAATCTAACTCTTGTTTAATTTGCTTCAATTGGATCAAGTTTCCATTCACTTGTAAATCAACATCTTTTTTGTACTCTTTTAAATTATCTGTCAATTGATTAATGTTATTGATTAGTTTCCTTGAATTGTTCAAATTCACATCTAGATATTCCAATTTCAAAAAATCATTGGAGTGGGGATTAGACGGTAATATCCGTACTTGGTTAATCCATTTAAGTTTAGATTTGTTATTGTTATGTTCAGATTGTTTTGACTGGTCTCCAGACATGTTATTAATTTTATGTTCTGATTTTGTATTTTCTTTTTCTTTTTTTTTTTCTCCCTACAGATTCCAATTTATTTAATAAATAAAACAATTTCTAAATCTCTCTAAAATAACTAAACAGTCTATTGAATTCTACATATCAGCACATTGTTCTGCCACAGGTACAGTGAATGCACCAGACAATAAAATAGATGGCTCATCGATATTATGATGTTCATAACTCAAAGTACCAACACCACCAGCATCCAAGATCAATTGTGGGTTAATATTCAAATCACGACCTACCCATCTAGCATTAAGACATCTTAAGATATGACCATGAGCAACAACAATAATATCAGAAGCTTCGCCCTTTTTAATGGCTTCACGATGGATGTTTCTAACTTTTTCAATAAATCTATCTAATCTCTTTTCAACATCTTGATGATGTTCACCACCTTCACAACCATCACTCCAGATAGACCATTTATGATCTGGTCCATCAATGCCCTTTTCCTTTCTTATTTTATTGATTTCAGCACTGGTGATACCTTCGTATTCACCATAATCCCATTCCACTACATCTTCTTCAGTAACAAATGGAATTTTTTCTTTAATAGCAGGATCAACACTTTCAAATAACAATTCAGCAGTACGTTGTGCTCTTTTTCTTGGAGAAACAAAAACGTGTGTAATATTTTCTGGTTTAATGATTTGTAAGTCTCCAGATCCAATAAGTCCTCTACCTGTACTTCTCATTTGTTGAACTCCAAATGGTGTTAAATCGATATCTGTGGTAGATGTATGTTGACCGCTTTTGGACCATTCAGTTTGTCCATGACGAACAAAGATTAATCTTGGGTATGGTTTCTTTTCGGATGCCATTATTTTTGTAATTGAGTACGTAAAGAAAAGAGATTTACAAAAAATGGGGTGGAGATGGCAACTCTGACGCATTTATAGTTTTTTCACATTCCGGAAATCAACCTTTCAGAATTTTGTGTCTTGGATTTGTTGCTGTTAGTAAAATATTACATAATGAGTTTTACTCTTTGGACCCCCCCTCCCCTACATGTACAGCCCCAAGGGTTCTATGAAAGCAAAATTTACCAGTATCACTAGTAAACTTAGAACAAATAGATATATCCAATTGATTCAATTTGCATATTGTTTATAAACGCAATTTATCTACTTTATTCAAATTCGGTGGATGCGGGAAAATAAAGGGGTCAAAGTCGGAAAAAGAAAAATTACCACCTCGGAATAACCTACCAACGTGTTACACTTTTTTTCCGTAAATTCAAACTTTCGGAAAATACCACCAACACAGAATCATCTCCTATATTTACAAATGTTTCGGGTTTAATACTCGAGAACATGGCTAAAAATAAACCTGAGGACAATTGTTAAATATGAGACTTTTGTACATAATTACACGACTGTAGTTTAAGTTTTAAAAAAAAAAAAAAAAAAATTCTACTCTCAACTCTGATTGAATCAATACCTAGCTATGTCATCGAAACAAGAAATAACCAAAAAGATAATATCCCTATTAAACACATTACCAAAGGACAAAATAAAACATTATGCGTCATTTAAAGATAGTCAAATTAAGAGATTTTCTGATTCCAATATAATGAACCAAGTATCCGACAGTGATTTAAAATTACAATATGTTGCCTTGAAAAATTTATGTAATGATAAATATAAGAATTACTATGAATTAGATGATAAATTACTAAAGCCTAAAGGTAACCCACAGTATTATACACGTTTGATGGATGAAATAGATGGTAAGAAAAAAGAAAGTTTGTTTACTGCCCTTAGAACGGTGGTATTTGGTAAATAAGATTTGTCATGTAAATAGATTGAATAATTATACGCTACTGTAAGCAGTTTCTTTTTGAACAAACTCTAAAACCACGTTTCTCGACCAACCTGTCGTTTGTGATGCTGCGGACACAGAGGAGGGACATGCAAATGCAGAAAAAAAAAATTTCAATCACACAACAATCCGATTTCTTGAGAGATCCTTTTTTTTTTCTATTATTTATTTCCAAAATCATTTGTGTTGGTATCTTCAAATCATGTCTCTAGTTCGAATAATTCAAAGGTCTCGACCTTTACAAGGGTTACTAGCAATATTTGTATTCATCATATTATACGTTGTATTTTACACAGATTATGGAGTATCTTCACTTTTCTCCAATTCAGATACGTTCACACCAGAAGAAATCAATACATTATTACAAAATAAAGCATCGGATATTGTGTCTTTCAAGAAAGTAGAATTGACTGCACAGGATATTGTGCAACCGTACTTGGATGATTCTAGATTTCATGTCAAAAATTGGGATTTACATGGTAATACATTGGTTAGAAATACTGAATTCATTAGATTGACGGCCAATGCGCAACATCAAGCTTCCAATATGTTTAGTAAATGGCCCATCCATGCTGATTCATTTGAAATGGAATTGACATTCCATATCCATAATAAAGAGGCCAACCATGGTTTGGTGGGTGATGGTTTGGCAATTTGGTTTTTAGATAAACCATCAGATATTGGTGATGTTTTTGGTATTCAAAATAGGTTTAAAGGATTGGGTATTATGTTGGATACTTTCAAGAACGGTAAACGTGGACAATTCCCATATGTCAATTTAATGCTCGGTGATGGGCATACATTGTACGATAAAAATACCGATGGGTATGATACTAGACTAGCTGGGTGTATCGCGAAAGAGATTTTAAATCCCGAAGCTGGCGTTACTAAAATGAGATTAGTTTACATCAAAAATGGCTATTTATCTATTGATTTTAATTATCATGGAATTCATGAACAATGGCAAAATTGTGTCACTTTAACTGATGTGAAGTTACCAGAAGCTAAATTTTTGGGACTTTCTGCAGAAACAGGGCATTTGGTGGAAAATGTTGATATTATTGAAAACAAAATATATGCATTGTATAAACATGATGGCCAATTTGTTGAAAGTATTGATGAATTGCAAGAATTGATTCGTGAACAAGATGAATATGATAGTGAACTTTCTTCTGTATCTCTGATCATGAAAGAGGAACAAGAAATGAAGAAAAAAAAGGGCGGCGGAAGACATCGTACCCTTAAAAAGAAGTTGAGTAGTCGAAAAAGAAAATCTTTGAAAAGATTGGAAAAGGCAGAACAAAGAATTAAAGATAAAGAAAGAAATTATCGTTTGAAAAAGTACGGTCATGAAGATGTAAACTTTTTCTCATATTGGTTCGGAAAATTTTTAATTTTGGCAAAATATGTCTTATATCTATTAATTGCAATCGTGATGGTGTGGTTTGCATTGATAATAATTAGAATCCAAAAACAAAAACGTAAACAAAAAACTACTGGGTTATTAGATTAGGTTCATACATAAAATAGAAGTATTAATGTCTCTTTCTGAGTTTACCATCATCAGAAGAGCCAGGTTTAATTAAATCGATATCTTCTCTCGAAATTGTTAACAATAAACCAAATGTATCTCTCTTCACACTCAAGATTTTGTACAACTGTTCTTTAATACCAGAAACGGATGGACTGAATGGGTTTAATTCATAAGTGGAATCCAAAATTCTAAATCCTTGGCTGGCTAATTTTTTTTCAAAAGCAGAATCAAATGAATATGCATCGATAGTAATTAGAATTGAGCTATTTTCAGTAGGAACCTTAACATTATTCTCAGTAAGAAATTTCTGATACAATTCTCTGGCTCTAACAACAGCCCATTCAATTAACATTTCGTCAAAATCAATTTTTTGAAAAACTTTCCTTACGTGGATACCAGTTATCTTTACAACAAAGGAAGTCTCTGTTGATTGTTCCTCATCGACAACTACTGTAGCAATGGCAATTGGAGATTCCCGATAAATTACCAACTGGGTATTCTGTCCCTTTTTAGCCAATTTCTTATCCTTTCCATTTTGTGCAAATGGTGTAATGTCAAATCCAAATATACTATCACAATATCTATCTGCGTAAAATTTGCTTGTTATAATCCCCATATCTTCCCCAACAATATAAGCTAAAAATCCAAAAGTAGCAAAAACACTAGCAAATATAGGGAATGCAGTAAACAAGGCAAAAACAAAGTCGGTCTTTTCCTTCAACATAATGTGAACAAATTCAAGTATAGATTCACTGATGCTAATATAATCCCATAAAGAATATCCCACAATAAGAGGGAAAAAAGTTGTATAAGCTACAACAGCTATTGGGTGCCATAACACATATTTGGTTAATCTTGCTTGAAGTTGTTTAAAATGATCTCCGTGTAATACAATTGCAGCTTTTGAAAATTCCGGAATCAATGGAGATTTGGATAATGTAGGTGCAGCATTAATATTTAATGGTGCATTTAAATCAAGTTCTTTCTGAACAACCATATCTTGAATGATGAAAAGGAAGGAAGAATATAATTTTTCACTTTTTTCTTGGTCCTTTAAAAAAGGATTCCTCCCCCCCACATCGCAATAAATTAAAGATGAGAAACAAAAAAAAAAAAAAAAAAAAAAAAAAAAAAAAAAAAAAAAAAAAAAAAAAAGATTTCTCGCACGTGGTCAATTTCTCTTTTGAGCAGCGTTTTCGTGTAATTAATACGATGGAATCTAACGGATTGTGTCAAAAACGTACAAGATCTAAAGCATTTTGGAAGATTTTCTTTGTTAATAGTTTTATTTCGGGTAACCAATATTTTTTAGCAATGTGGCATAGCACAAAACGGGATTATTATTATTTCTCTAGCTCAAGGCGTAGTTACTCAATAAAATCTTAAAGTCCTGTGATAAGGAAATGTATAGGCTACAATCACCATCAGGGATACACCCTAGTTGCTAATTATTATTTAGAATTGTAGATTTACTTTTTGTTTTTTTTTATTTTTTTCATTTTTTTTGATAAATTTTAGTTCACCTTTTTAACCAAAAAATCCAGTTATATCAACTAATTATATTGATTTAATAAAAAAAAAACAAAAGTTTTAATGTTATCCACATTAATTGGAAGTCACATTCCAACTGATGCTAATCGTTACTGAAAAAGAAGTTGGTTATACTTGGTTATCAGTGGAAAAATTACTGTGGCTGCGAATCTCGCAATGCGGAATTAAAATAAATCGATCAAAGATCAAAGTGTGGATAAACTGATTTTACTTTAAATAACTTGCAAAATTCTCTAATTAGAATTGATTCAACCAACCATGCCTTTTCTTACAGATTTAGATTACGAAACACCTGTTGGAATAGCCCGCTCACAAATTGAAACTGTGGCTATTATCGGTGGAGGTGCTTCAGGTGCCATTGCGTTAGATAGTTTACTTAAAGAGTCCCCTAGAATTCAAAAAATTGCTGTTTTTGAAAGACAATCTAAACTAGGTGGTATTTGGGTATTTAACAAGGAAACTATATCTACACCTAATGAAATTCTCAAATCTGGTAGTTTAAGTTTAGAAATTGACCCACAATTAGAAAATCCATTTCATAAGCAAAAGAAGGACAAAATTGTTTTGCCTAAAAATACCCAAGAACGTTTCATTGATACTCCTAGTTACGATGGTATCCAAACAAACATCATTGAACACATGATGACATATAGTGACATTAAAACTTGGGGTATTGAAGGTGACAAGGAAGCAACCAAATATGTCGGAGGAGATGTTGTTCAAAAGTATATTGAAAGGTATTTTGGCAGAAATTTAGATAATCCAAAAGTACAATTGAGATTGAATTCCACAATTGAAGATGTTGAAAGAATTGATCGTAACGATGGGGAATTGCCTTACAGATTCAAGTTAACAGTTCGTACTTCACAAGATGAGGATAACGATTTATGGTATCAAGAGGATTTTGATGCCATTGTTGTTGCAACTGGTCATTACCATATTCCATTAATCCCTCATGTCCCTGGTTTAAAAAAGGTTCAAGAATTATATCCAGACGTTGTTCAACATGCAAAATTTTACCGAGAATCATCTCACTATAAAAACAAAACTGTTATTGTTGTTGGTTCACGTGCATCTGGTGCTGATCTTACAAAGTATGTAAGCAGAGAAGAAGGAGCTACTGTATACCAATCAATCAGAAACTTGGAACAAACCGTTTTTGTCTCTGCCAAGCCAAATGTCTTTTCTAAACCAACTATTAAAAAAGTTGAAGTGAATGATGGAGTTATAGAAGTTATTTTTGAAGATGATACAAAAGTTATTAATCCTGATCATATTGTTTATGGTACTGGTTACTTATTTTCATACCCATTTTTGAATCGGTTGACCAACAATAAAATAACAGAAGGTATAACAGTTCCAAACTTGTATCAACATACCTTTTTAATTAACGAACCATTGATAACAATACTTGGAGCACCAATTGAAGCCATCTCTTTCAGAGCATTCGAATATCAAGCAATTTTAATTAGCAGATATTTGACAGGTAAAATAAAATTACCTTCACGGTCAGAACAAAGTGAATGGGTCAATAAAAGATACGAAGAAAAGAAAAATACAAGAGCATATCATACTATTAGTGTGGTTGATGCTGCTGATTATATTGGAACTTTAGTTAAATTAGGAGAACTTCCAGATAAAGCCATCACTGGACGTCAATTTCCAGTTTTAACTGAAGAAGATATTTTATTGTATAAAGAAGCTGGATGGAAATTGAAATCATTGTGGGATGAAAGATAGGCGTAGGTGTAGGTGTGTAGATTAACAATAGAGAGTATGGACGTATTATAGTAAGATGTGGGTGTAAAAAGTAAAAATAAAAATAAAAAAAACTAAAATTAGCATTGCCTGGTTTCGATCCAGGGACTTCGAGGTTATGAGCCTCGCACGCTTCCACTGCGTCACAATGCTAACTTGATAACTTAAATGTGCTCAAGTGGTTTTATACCTTTTGAAACAGCAAAAACTAATTACATCAAAAAATAGTCTACCTTAATGAAAAGATTGCCTAAAAAAATTTGTGTCGTAATATAATACCCATTTATCTAGTGGTTTATACTTAGATTACTGCAAGCCTTTTCTACAATGGCCAACTTTACCGTTTGGTATCTCATATTTATTTTTCGCAGGTTTTTTTTATTTTTTTTTTTTCGTTTTTTAAAAATTTTTTCATCACAACCGAATGTTTAGATTCACCACCCCAATCAAGAGTACCCATAGAGCATTCACTCGTTCCATAGTCCAAACAGTGGAGGAGAAAACCCTTTTACAAAGGACAAAGGATAAAGAAAAGAAACGACAAGTCAGAGAGGAGTTAAAATTCAAAGCTTTAGAAAAACCAATTTCCCATCCTCTCCATATGCCTATCGCCAATGCCTTAAACATTTTGCGTTCATTTGAAGTTGGAGTACCTCCTGAAAAAAGCTCCATTAGTTGTAACATTTATGTCCGTCAAGAACAAGGTGCTAAACCTCTCCAAGGTACAGTGGATGTTCCATTTTCAGTCAATCGTAAAGTCAAACCAGTTGTATTCACCACCCAATCAGCTGTCATAGAAGAATTAAGAGCAGCAGGTATTGAAACTGTAGGAGGTAGAGACTTGTTAGAACAATTTGTTACTGGTGCACTTTCTCCGGCTGATTTCACACATGCTTTCGCTACAACTGAGATGGAACCACAGTTAAAATCTGTTGCTAGAATCTTGGGTCGTGCTGGGTTACAACCTACAGCCAAGAGAGGAACACTTACAGATAATGTGGAACTGATGCTCCAAAATATTAGAGCCTTCCAATTTAAACAAAAGGATTGTCATATTTCGTTCACTGTTGGTGATTGTAGTTTTAGTGATGCTCAAATAATGGCTAATTTGAAAGCCGTCTCAGATGCTATTCAAAGCAAAATTGATCCTAACGCTAGTAAGAAGACACGTTTGGGATATTGTTACATGACTACTGCGAAAAGTCCAGGACTTGTTATTGACTTTAAATAAGAATGATAATAAAAAGAATTTTTGTACATAGACTTATAAATAGCTCAAAGTAATAATAACCCAAGCTGGAAACCAACCAAGGACAATTATAAACCATGTCCAACACTGTAAATCATCCCATGCAGCTGCCAACTTGAGAGGTTGTTGTAAAATCTCCCCTGCGACATAAATCATTAAAAATGGGTTAGATACAATCAAACAAAGAGGTGTTAATTTTGACTTTTTCTTCATTAATGTTGGGACAAAAGTCAATGGGAGGGCTAATATACCAATAGTAAACGCCAATGCAAAATGAACAATTAAAAGTGCAGTGATTAGTAATGCCACCGCGAGTAATGCAAATGATATCATTGGATATGCTATCTCTGATGGAACCCATCCTCTGGAAAACAAAGCGATGGCCCCTAACCCCAGAAGTAATTGACTTCCTGGAGTAAATGCCAACAAAACACAAGCAATCTCAACAAAAGTAAATACCAATAAAATGGTTGATGCATTCTTAAAATCAAAACCAGTTGTAAGGATTGCACTAACAGCACTCAATGCATATGAAACTGCCAACATAATAGCTGAAGGAAGATATGTACCTATAGATACAAAATTTCTAGGTGACAACATCAAATAGAAGAAGAAAGACTGGTGAAATTTCTCCAACAAATTATTGACAGAACGAAATGTAGAGTCTACAATCCTTCCAAACTGGGTGACATCTTTACCCTCAGTACCCCTAGCTTTAATTGTAAATGCTTGAATTTGCCAACCAGAGAATGCCTCGCATCCATGTACCTCATCTGTCAATCCTGTAAGGGCTAATTTCAAAATCCCTTTGAACAAAGTTTTTAATCTAGTACTATAGTTCATAACACGATCCGAAATTCCTTGCATTGCACAACTGATACCTTCATGATGACTAACCAAATTTGCAGTATTCAACAAGTCCAAATTAGGCAATTGTCCGTTTAATCCTTCATAGAACATGTCATAGTACTCAAAATAGTCTCCATTTTTTCCATACTCCATAACAATTGCAGCTTCAATTGACCCTGCAGTTTCATCTAAAGACGTATGGTATGCTTCAACCCATGATCTTAATGGTTTATGTCCATTCTCTGGAAAAACAAATATAATATTCTTTGACCAGATTGACATTTTGGAAAAGTATCTCGCTAAGGCTACAGACAAACTTATAGCGCCTTCGTTGTATTCATTATCTGAATTAATCCATGGAGCGACCAATGCCATTGATTCTGTGTTCTCTCCCCTTGGTGCGTGCATTATTGCGTATAGTGTGTCATGATGGTATGACACTTGGAGTCCTATATCCTTTAACCACGACTCTATGATTTCATTTCTAACTTTGATCGGTTCATTTTCTAACTTGGAAACTTCCTCTCTGTATCCACGAACAATATTCCATTCACTTTCACGAAAATAGGAAGTTGCTTGTGCTGGCATTAACGCATTTTCCGAAATGTAAACATTCCTATAATTTCCATCTTGTGGTAATGTAATCAACCATATGCAACTAACCAAGGCAAAAAAAAAAGATAATCTTGGTAGTATTGCAATTGCTTTCGGTACAAGTCCAAGCTTGTTGACCTTTCTGATTATTGTTTCTGCAAGAGCCATTAAAGAGTAGTGAACAAAAAAATTTATTTTTATTTTTATTTTTATTTTTTTTTTTTTTTCACCATGTATAAACACCTACAAAGGCAATTTAGAAGGTTACCACTTCACCAGGATATAATCACAGATGGGTGTCAAGTACTAAAAAAGGCCTATATTTTAGGAAGAACTGCTAGAATATCCAAGCTTGTTGATGGTGCAGTCAACGAGGAATACAAAAAGCTCCCACAAATCTTAGATTTCATCTATAAATATGATAAACCACAGTGGTGGGATATGTTTATGTTTACGAACTATATGACGCTAAAGGGGAGATGGCCAATAATTAATCTTGCAAATGTGCTGGAGCCAGTACCAGCACCAGCACCAGCACCAACTGGAAGCAAGCTACCATTACTCAGAACCTATTCCCAACAGCACGATGAGATATCAGAGATGTTAACCCATGTCCAGACACTTTATACGTTTCTTCGGAGTAAGAGATCTGCATTGGATATAGGAAACCATACCTTTGAAGTGGTTATTCTTCCAACAAAATTTGGAGTTCCTCAGCCGCCAGCAACAGTAGATAGAGCACTACGCGATAAAGTGAAGTACGTTAAAAAAATATTCCTACAGTGTCAACCTATTGAAAAGGAAAAGTTAAAACGAATAAAATTAGGGCCCATTAACAAGAACTTTTTCAAACATGCTAAAAAGCGGACCCGAAAAGACATAATACGTGAGCAAGAACTTCATGATATCTTGAAAACCTATTTGAGCATGCAATTCTACTACGATGAAAAGTATATATTAAATTCTGAAAATTAAATAATTTTGTTTAGAAAATAATAGCCCATAAGATGAATTAAGTTTCAAGTTAGTGGGTTGAAAATTCATATCAGGTAGTGGAACAGGTATACATGACGAAGAGTTAATAATCAACAACGAATTGGATGTCAATGCTACTAAATCGTTAGTTCTATGTTCAAATGCATAGACATCTGGAACTGTTGTAATAATAGCATGTGTGTTTGCAATCACCAAATTTGAATCTTGTAAATAAGTGAATACAATTTCACCATCCCATTTTGTTGCTTTCAATCCTGGGTGTACCGGAATATGTTGTAGAGTCTCCACAGAAATAACAGACTTATGGTACGCGTCTATATCACTCAAATCCATTGTAATATTCTGCATTGGAGTTTTCTCTTTGTGTTGGATCAGTTCCAAGTCCATGTCAAAGTATTTCAATATCACACTACTTATATTATTAATAAATTTCAATACATTTGTAGTAGAATAACTAATCTCATATTCTTGATCATTTAATGCACTAATGATAGTTTTTGTCCATTGCAAAAACTCCTTCACTTGATTATACTCGTCTTGTAAGTCCCAAATAAATTGATAATAAAATTCTAATTGCTTCTTTGCCTGAGCTAATACTCTCTCTAATACTATCACTGATAAAACACCATTTTCCCATTTGGATATCCCAATCAATTCACAAACAATAAGAATCACTTTTTCCATAGTAGACACTAAATGTTCAAACGTAATTTTCACACTCTGTTCATAGGCACTGGAAAGCTTTACCATCTTCTTATATCCTCTTTCACCATACTGATTCAACCAGAAATCTCTTGAAGACTCAGGAACCAAATTTGTGATTAACAAATCGGAAAGATATTGGTGCAAATCACATTCCGACAGCAAATTAGATAAATACCGATCTAGACTTTGCAAAAACGGAGTTAAAGTTTGTCTCAATTCATTAATATGCTTGCCTGTATATTCCAATAGACTAACTAATTCACAAACTTTTATAATTTCCTGAGTATACGATTTAGAAACATTAAATTTTACTTGCACAAGCCTATCTCCAGCTAAATACACCTGATTAAACAAGTCACTATCCAATTGTCCCTGGATCTGAATCTTTGCATCAAACTTCACATTCAATAATTGGTTGAAATTAAAACTAATTGAGTCTTTATCATTGACAATCAAGTAATCCAATCCATTGGTTTCATTCCACTGCACAAATCCTATATTATTAAACTCCCTCGGTACAATTTTCACCAATTTCCCATTATTTGAGTCGTATATCTTTATCAAGTTGTCATTTCCAGATAGACAAAAGTACTCCCCATGAAATGCAATGTGTTTGACCACAGATCTGTTGTTTATCGAATAAATTCTCTCTCCATTAATACGATAGCACCATATCGAAGTCTTGTTCATTACAATAAAAATCAAGTTAAGATGTGGACACCATGTGAATATTCCGTCTGCCAAAGGTAACCTACCCTTGTGTATTGTTGAAACCAATTTCATGGTTGTAAAGAGAAAATCTTCAGAAAGATTTATTTATTGAAGCGCGTGGAAATGTGGGTGTATAAAAAATAGGTTGAAAATTGGAATTACACAAAGATCCCAAATTTGTAGTGTCGAGAGAGAAGATTTTTTTGTCAGAAAATTTGAGGAATAGTTCTCTGTTTGCTATATAAGCTCTGCGTGCGAAACAGTACTCTAGAATGCCAGTTTTCTCAAACCAATTTTTTTAAACCAATGTCATCAGAAGATAGCATCTACATACCCATACCACATTTTCCACCGTTCAAACTTAGGTCATCTTTGATAGATAAAGATCCAGTGATATGGGTCCACTTGCTCGAAGCTTACATAAGACTTATGGTTTTGTTACTCGATACCAATGCACCTAAATTGAATGTTAAATCACAACAACAACTACAATTATTCCTAAAAGTCTTTATACACGAAACTTGTGAAGAGGAATCCAGAATATTTTCACTTGGTGCAATCAACCCCGATATCAAAAAGAACACGTGTATTTTAAGAACTTATGTTTTTCAAGTTGTCAAGAATTACAGTTTTGTCAAGTTGAATCTTACAGGGGACGTAATTTGGGAATTTGCAAAAGTGTATGCAGAAAAGAATATAAATACTGTACGTGGATTAATTGACGGGACGTTTAAATCAAAGTTTAACGATAATAAGAAATCTGGAAACATTTCATCTATTTCGTATGTACAAAAACACCTTGACTTGTTGATTCAGAATGGGAAGTTCACCAAAGATAATGATTTGGTAACTTTATCTATATTGTTGGGACAGAACACCACAAAAATAAACACGTTTACTATGGGGTCCAATAAGAGTGTGAATAAAAAACAAAATAGATCGTTACCATTTGCTGAGAATTTTGTAAATACTCATTGGATTGAACTATTGGAAAAGGGGTACGCTGGTGGGAAGAGTATCAATGCAGAAATTATAAAGGATGTCATGATTGTATCTATTATTTCGTTGTCCACTGCAAAGCTTGCTACATTGACTATGAATTTGGGAGTTACTTCAATTGCCGCATTCAAAGTATCTCCTTTGTTTAGCTCAATTATAATTTCTGAACCGTATAAAGAGTTGATTCCTAATTTAGAAGAAAGATTACCATTTCTCAGAAATGTTGACTCCGAAGATATGGATGAATATGAAGATAACATTGAAGGTATTTCCCTCTTAGTCGACTTATGGCCGAATATGACGGAGAAAAAAGCAAAAATCATTCTTAAGCAGCATAACGGAGAGGTGGAACATGTTACGAACTTACTTTTAGAAAACCCGGAAATGATAGATCAAATAGAGGAACAAAAGAAAGCTCCAAAAGTTCCACCTCAACAAGGTAAAAAGCAAAAACAAATTAAACTTGGTGCTCCGACTCCGGATCTTAAAAAGAAAACATTAGAATCTGCACTTCGATTAATGTACCAAAGTGATGAAGATGAACCGGATGATACATATGAAGATCAAGAGAAAACAACAGGTGTATAGGTGGATACGTACGTAAGTTCCGGTTATAAAATCTAACCGATCCAAGCGATCAAATAAAAAAAAAAAAAAAAAAAAAAAAAAAAAAAAAAAAAAAAAAAAAAAAAAAAACCAAAAACCAAAAACAAAAACCAAAAAAAAAAAAAAAAAACACAACCCCAATTCATCCAACGACACCGCCACAAATGATTACCGCATTATTCATCTATGACTCCAAGGGAGATATATTAATTTCCAAACTTTACAAAGATGGGATCAAACGAAATATATCTGATGTTTTTCGAATTCAAGTCATTAGTCAAGCGACCTCCAATCGAACTAAAGAATATCGATCTCCGGTTTTAACACTTGGGTCAACATCTTTTATCTATATCAAACTGGGGAATCTTTGGCTTTGTGCTGTGACGAGATCGAATCAGGATTGTTCTGCAATATTGGAGTTTTTGTACAAGTTGGAGGCTTTGTTGCGTACTGTATTGGGGAAAGATAAGAAGAAACAATTGGGCGCGTTGACTGATGAATACGTGATCAATAATTTCCCATTATGTTATGAGATCCTAGGTGAGGTTTGTGAATTCGGGTACCCTATAAATTTGGATTTAAACTATTTGAAAAAGTATATTGAAGATATCAATGCGGATGATAGTTTTTTCAAGATTACTCCATTGAAAAGAAAACCTTCTACAAGAGCATCATCGAATAAAGTTGTTTCCAAAAATTCGACACCTTCTCAGGAAAACATCACATGGAGAGCAGCAGGAATCAAGTATCGTCGTAATGAGATTTTCTTGAATGTGACAGAACGTATTAATGTATTGATGAATTCACAATCAGATGTGTTAAGAAGTTATGTTGATGGATCGATACAAATGAAGACCCATTTATCAGGCATGCCTTTGTGCAGATTTGGGTTTAATGATAATACAATATTACTTTCTGATGAAGGACCAAGAGACAGTGCAGTTATGCTTGAAGATTCTAAATTCCATCAATGTGTTCAATTGAATGTATTTGAATCTGAAAGAGCTATTCAGTTTATTCCACCGGATGGAGAGTTCCAATTAATGACTTACAATTGTAATCAGAATATAAATGTACCATTCAAAGTGTTTCCACAAATTCAAGAAATAGGGAGAAGCAAATTAATGTATAAAATCAGAATAAAATCGTTCTTTCCGGATAAACTACCTGCAACAAATGTAGTTTTAAAGATTCCAACACCCAAAGGAGCAATTATGTCTAATCTTTCCTGTTCAACAGGTAAAACCAAATTCCATCCAGAAGAAAATCTGATCTCTTGGAAATGTAACAAATTTTTTGGAGGTCATGAACATGTACTCACGGCTGAGGTGGAAGTTAGTCTGGATTCAGACGAGTTGTTATATTGGACTCGACCTTCAATCACATTAGACTTTTTATTAGATATGTTTTCAAGTTCTGGTTTGACAGTGAAGTTCTTGAGAGTACAGGAGAAAAATAATTATAGAACTGTTAAATGGGTAAAGTATAGTACGGTTTCTGGATCATATGAGATAAGGTATTAGAATAGAGTAAATATATATATATATAAAAAACGTGCGAAGTCATCCACCACTCATCTCTCATTTAAAAAAAGAAAAAAAAAAAAAAAATTAAGATAAATTTATTCGCCCAAAAAAAAAAAAAAAAAAAAAATTAATTCCCATCTCATCAAACTATAAATGAGAGATTTGATAGTAATAGGAGGATCTTCTTATCCTAATTTGACTAGATCAATATGTCGAAACTTAACACTCGAACAGAGTCTATTAGACTCACGGAAATTTGCCAATGGAGAAATCTCAATCGAAGTCAAAGATAGTGTTCGTGAAAAGGATGTATTTATAATTCAAAGTGGATGTGGACACGTGAATGATAATTTTTTGGAATTATTAATCACTATTGCAGCATGTAAAAGTTCAAGTGCTAAACGAGTTACTGCTGTGTTACCTTTGTTTCCATATTCCAGACAACCTGATATACCTTATTTACCAAACACTGGCGCACCAAGTATATCCACCAAGAAAGAAGAGTACACTTTTGAAAGCGCCCCTGGCACACCCAACCCATTATCTAAGCAAGAACAACAAGAAAGGTTTTTTTCTTCACCTACAGATGAGAAGAAACTGAATGGGTTGAAAATGCCAGTTCCTAGGAAATACACTCCAAAAGCCATATCCACCAATGCAGCAGCCACGAATTTTTTACCTCAAGTTGACGCTCAAGGTAAGACTGAAAGTGGGTATAAACAATGGATATCGCCTAATGGGACTTTGATTGCAAATTTATTGACTACTGCGGGTGCCGATAGAGTGATTACTATGGATCTTCATGATCCACAATTTCAAGGATTTTTTAATATTCCCGTTGATAATTTATATTCCAAACCTATTTTGAAACATTATATTACAAATTTCATTCCTGATTATAAAAATTGTGTCATTGTGAGTCCTGATTCGGGTGGTGCTAAAAGAGCAACTGCAATTGCCGATTCGTTGGCATGTTCATTTGCATTGATTCATAAGGAGAGAAGAGCAAAAGTTCCTAAAAACCCTCCTTCTACTTCAATGACTAATAGCACCCTGATGATGAATTTTAACATTCTTAATCACCAACCAACTATGGTTGCAACCACAATGATTGTGGGAGATGTTAAAGATAAAGTATGCGTGTTGATTGATGATTTGGTGGATACTTCATATACTATTACTAGAGCAGCCAAGATTTTGAAAGATCAAGGAGCTAAATATGTTTATGCTTTGGTCACTCATGGTATTTTCAGTGGTGATGCAATTAATAGAATCAAACAAAGTTCCATTGATAAATTGGTAGTTACAAATTCAACCCCTCAAAGTGAACATGTTGAAGTATTAGGAGATAGAATAGAAGTATTGGATGTGAGTAGAGTATTTGCTGAAGCTATAAGAAGAATTAATAATGGTGAAAGTGTTAGTATGTTATTTGATCATGGATGGTAAAGTATTGAAAGCAATAATTAGATATGAGTGAAATTTTTCAAAAAAAAATAAATAAATAAAAAAAAAAAGTGTGGGGTCAATACACACACGGCATATACACGCGCAACCTCTTTGTAAAACGGCTTTCTGTTTTAAAGAAAAAAAAAAAAAAAATTGTCTTGCCTCAATTGCCCTAAACAGAATTCAACAACTAGTTTGATTTATGTGA
>JAKTXM010000001.1:0-67768 GCA_030582575.1 Candida buenavistaensis | reverse complement strand
TTGTGTAAGCGGCATTTTCCAAATTAGTTATGCCACACAACATTTTTTGCAGGAATAGATCCTGAATTTCGTAATATTTTTTTTTTTTTTTTTTTATTTATTTATATTTAATTTTTATTTTTATTTCTATATCCCAACAACTTTCAATTCGTAAGTCACAATTGATATGTAAACTTCAAGAATAACACCAATGAATGACTAGTTGTTTTGTTTTGGTTTTTATTTATAGTTAATTAGTAAGTTTGTAGTCACGTTTTCAAACTCGGTAGTCTAACCATTTTTTTTTTTTTTTTTTTTTTTTTTTGTTTTCATGACATGCATGTCCCCGGATCAATTCTCGGAGTCCATGTCCTGGTAAGAGAGGTATATTTTGTCTCGCTTTAATTGTTGGTTTTAAGAAAGATGAAATGTGTAAACTATACGGCAAGTGATAAATAAGTAAAGATGAATGACACACATATACACACAATACGCCCTAGTGAAAATTTTTTACTCAACTAAAAAAATAAGAAAACAGAACAGAAAAAAATAAAAAAAAAAAGAAAAGAAAATTTTACTTCCGGGGTATTTTCGAGACACCATTACTCCACAGTTTCAAGAATTGAGCCTGGTCACAAATTACTGAACCTATAGAAGAGGAATAGGTTTTTATTATTATTATTATTATTGTAGATGTTTACTTATATTAAATCCTATACTTAATACATAACATGTATTGTGTTTGGCTAAACAGTTTATTCTTTATGAAATTAGCCAAGAGCGAAGAGCCAAAAATAAAAATTAAAATTAAAAAATAAAAGTCCGTGGAGTAGCGAATTGTGGGACACGTCTCCTCCACAAAATAAAATTTGAGGTATTTTTATATTTATATCCATTTTTACTATTCAGAGATGTTACAAATGCCATTTGGTTATCCAAGAACCAAGATTTTGATTTGCAATATTTAGTCCACCACACCTTTCTTATGTACATGATTCTTAGATGTCCACCGCTATTAAAGTAGACGTGTTAATATCTGGTCGGGTTTTATTTTATTTTTTTTTTTTCTCTCTCTCCCTCTCTCTCTCTCTTGGTCGTCGTAGTAGTGCTCCCCCCCTCTCCCCTCCCCCTCCCCCTCCTTTTTGTTCAAGAGACACAAAAGTTTAAGTAAACTCAACTCTTCAAACTATAAATACAACATTAAAAATCCCTGTATCCACTTTCATTTTTATTTTCATTTTTATTTTTATTTTTATTTTTTTTCTCTTTATAAAAATTATATTCATATTCATACTCACCTAAGACAGTTGTCTACTTTATTTAACAAAATCAAAAATCAACCATGAGTACATCATCAATTGAAAACGGTGTTTCTCATTTAAACATCTATAAAAATAACTCAAATACATCCTCCCAAGTCAGTTTGAAACATGACTATATTGATTCTCCTTTCAGTGGTAAAAAAGATCAATTCGAACAAGTTTTGGATGTCGTGGATTCAACTGGTTTTATTCCAGAATCACTCATTGAAGCTGAAACTAAATGGTTTTATGAATCTTTGGGAATTGACGATGTTTTTTTTGCTAGATCTCTGGCTCAAGATATTGCTGCTCATATCCATGCCTTGTATTCTTGTAAAGTACAAGCTTATGCTAGCCATGGTGAACAACCATTGATTTCATACAAAACTGAAGGGGATGATTATGCCGTTTTTTTCAATACTATCGATGCTCAATCTTATCAAAGAAATAAATTTGAAGAAATCATTGACGATAAATATATCGATCCATCTAGTTCTACTTCAAACAGTTATCGTGTTGAATATTTCAGTGCTCCATTGAATTATCAATCAGATCCAATTTTACTGGGTGTTTATCAACAAAATAAGGAATTACACGATCAATACCTTCGTTTATTTTTTGTTTACAAAAATAATTATAAATTACAAAATGTCGCCACTAATGAAATTGATTTGGAAAAAATTGGTGATTCAACTTTTTTGAAAATTGCTTCTCAAAAAACTAAAGAATTATATTCTTCTATTATTAAAGATGTTACAACTACCACTGGTCCAGTAATTAAGCATTTTCCAATTGAAGATTCAGAAGAATATAGAGTTGTTATTGGTTACAAGCAACAAACTTCTGCTAGATATGTTTCTGCTTTGGGTGATTTAGCCAACTACTATAAATTACACGTTACTAGAAAATATGTTGAGCAATTTGCTAATGGTGTAACTGTGATTTCTATGTATGTTACTTCCAAACTGAAAAAAGCTCCAGTTGATTTATCTATTTATCAAGTCATTAAAGAAGCTTCCTTGTTGTACTGTATTCCACATAATTTTTTTCATGATAGATTTATTGATGGTGAATTGTCATTACAAGAATCTATTTATGCTCAATCAGGTGTCATTTTTGTTACCCATTTCTTGAATCGTTTGGGTCCTGAATATAGTAAACTCACTTCATTATTAGATGCATCTAAATCTATTGAACATGCTGAAGTTTTGAATAGTTTGAAAAAGAGATTAAGAGCTGAAACTTATACTCAAGATTATATCAAAGAAGTTTTTGATACTAGAAGAGATATCGTTCGTAAATTATACCGTCAATTTGCTGATGTTCATTATATCAGATCTTCTATGGAAAAAACTTTATCTTATCAAAGATTGTCTCAAATTCAACCAGTTGGTTCAGAAGAAGAATTTGAAAAATTATTGAGTAGAGAATGTTCTCAAAATGAACATCATGCTATTGTTTTGAGAGCTTTATACAAATTCAATAAAGCTATTTTGAAAACTAATTTCTACACTTCCACAAAAGTTGCTTTATCATTCAGATTAGATCCTTCATTTTTACCAGAATCAGAATATCCTGAACGTCCATATGGTATGTTCTTCGTTGTTGGTTCTGATTTCAGAGGATTCCACATTAGATTCAGAGATATTGCTCGAGGTGGTATTAGAATTGTCAGATCTAGATCATTGGATGCCTATAATGTCAATGCCCGTAACTTGTTTGATGAAAATTATAATTTGGCCAATACTCAACAACGTAAAAACAAAGATATTCCAGAAGGTGGTTCGAAAGGTGTTATCTTGTTAGATCCAGGTTCAGCTCAAGATCGTGCACAATCTTGTTTTGAAAAATACATTGATTCTTTAATTGATTTGCTTTTGAAACAACACATTCCTGGTGTCAAAGATGCTTATGTTGATTTGTACAACAAACCAGAAATTTTATTCTTGGGACCAGATGAAGGTACTGCTGGTTATGTTGATTGGGCCACTTTACATGCTAGAGAAAGAGGTGCTCCATGGTGGAAATCTTTCTTGACTGGTAAATCTCCAGAAATAGGTGGTATTCCACATGATGAATATGGTATGACTACTTTATCTGTTCGTGCTTATGTCAATAAAATTTATGAAAAATTGGATATTGATGATGCCAAAATTCGTAAATTCCAAACTGGTGGTCCAGATGGTGATTTGGGTTCTAATGAAATCTTATTATCAAGAAAGGAAAATTATGTTGGTATAGTTGATGGTTCTGGTGTTATCTGTGATCCTCAAGGATTAGATAAAGAAGAATTACTTAGATTGGCTAAAGAAAGAAAGATGATTGAACATTATGACAGAAGCAAATTATCTCCAACTGGTTACATTGTTTTGGTTGATGATATGGATGTCAAATTACCAAATGGTGAGATTGTTACTAGTGGAGTATCATTCAGAAATACATTCCATTTGAAATTAAAAGAACAATATGGTACTGATGGTGTTGATCTCTTTGTTCCATGTGGTGGAAGGCCAGCTGCTATTGATACAAACAATGTTCATGAATTGATTGACCAAAAAACTGGCAAATCTATCGTTCCATATTTTGTTGAAGGTGCTAACTTATTTATCACTCAATCTGCTAAATTAATTTTGGAAAAAGCTGGTATAATCATTTTCAAAGATGCTTCTACCAACAAGGGAGGTGTTACTTCATCATCATTGGAAGTTTTAGCTGCTTTATCATTTGATGACAAAGGCTTCTTACAGAATATGTGTGTTGATCCAAAAACTCAAGCTAAACCACAATTTTATCAAGATTATGTCAAGGATGTACAAAAAATTATTGTCAAAAATGCCAATGCTGAATTTGAAGCCTTGTGGAAACTTAAAGCTGAAAGAGGTACTCCATTTACTATATTATCTGATGAATTGAGTGTTGCTATAAATAAATTGGGTGATGAATTAGCCAATTCTAAAGAATTATGGGATGATGATGTTCAATTCAGAAATGCAGTATTATTAGATTCATTACCACCATTATTATTACAAGAAGTCGGTATTGAAAATGTCTTGACTAGAGTTCCAGAAGCTTATTTAAAAGCTATTTTCGCTACTTATTTGGCTTCTAAATTTGTTTACTCTAGAGGTATTGATTCTAATCCAGCTAAATTCTTAGAATTCATAAGTTCTATTAGAAAAGATTTTATTAAAAAGGGTTTGCTTAAATATTAAAACCCATTTTAGAGATTTATTTTATATATGTTATGTCGTTTACTTTTTATTTTTAATCTAAAATTAATTTATTTCGTTTTCATTACTTATTCGTATTCTCATTGGTTGGTTCAAATTCTTTTCGTGCTTGGACTTCATCATTTATCCTCGTCGTCACATAATCACCCAACAACGCAACTCCCATAGTTGAAAACCCAACAAAGTAGCGAACTCTCAGCGGGAGAGACATCCATTTATCATATAACCCCATTGTGTAAAAGAAGTAAAGTAAAGGAATCCCAAAAAAAAAAAAAAAAAAAAAAAAAAAAAAAAAAAAAAAAAAAAAAAAAAAAAAAAAAAAAAAAAAAAAAAAAAAAAGAAAAATAAATGTGCAAATAAAAAAAATGAAAAAAAAAACTATCTCTCCACACCTAATTGAAAAATGCAAAGTCAGCGAATCGCCGTGACAACAACGGAACTCCCGCCATGTTGTCTTAGAATACACCCAACTGACCCGTCAAGGATCTTTATAGGAACATATAAACTTGAAGATAACGGCACAAAACACGGTTCAATAGACATCTACAGTTTCAATACCGAATTATCTCTAGTTTCAAGCACCCCGACCTCAGGAGCGATACTTGATCTTAAATTCCACCCTTCAAACCCATCCATACTAGTATCGGCCCATTCTGACGGCCATTTGCTTATCTGGAACGTGTCGGACTCCCCCCAAATCACATTGGCCCACAATGCACGAATCGACGCGGAGACGTTAATAACTTCATGTTGCTTCAACCCGGCATCTTCCCACGAACTCCTCTTGACGTTCACAAACGGGTATCTGGCCATATTCGACATGCACAGCTTTGAGACCGCGTATTTGGAAACACACCACGATTTGGAATGCTGGACAGCCGCGTTTGGCGGATACCTTGAAAACGTGGTGTATACGGGCGGGGACGATTCACAGTTGATAGCGCATGATCTTAGGATGAAGGCGGAGGTATGGAAGTTGAGAAGGGGCCATGATGCTGGAGTGGTGTCTATTTTGGCGCCTTGTGAAAAGTGGAATCCGGGAGCAGGTCATACTTTGTGGACGGGTTCGTATGATGATCATTTGAGAGTTTGGGATTTGAGGGTTGTTGATAGAGAGAACCCGTCTTTGATTCCTGGATATGTGCCGAAATTAATTAAGGAAGAGAATCTAGGGGGTGGCGTGTGGAGATTGATACCTAGTCAAAATGACGATAGATTGTTGACTTGTTGCATGTATGATGGTGCTAGGATAATCGACATACACGATGAAACTTTTGAAGTTGGTAGATATTTTAAAGAGGATCATGAAAGTATGTGTTACGGTGGTGATTGGTCACTGAACAGTGAGTTTGTTGCAACTTGTTCGTTCTACGATAAAGTTGTTCAAATTTGGTCACCTGATAAATGTATATAGACTATGTAAATAAATGTAGATCAAGAGGAACAGAAGATCCTCTGCCACTAGGGTACAATTTTTGTGCGTTCCCCTTCTCACCGAATCTTCTTGGATTAGGTAATGCATTTGCATTGACAAATTTAAATCTTTTATCTTCGATAACCAACTTCTCACTCTTTGAATCTCCATTAGCGCCATTTCTTGGATTAATAGTGTATGTCAGTGCAGATATCTTTCGCAAGTTTGATCCAACATTTTGCCTTGAATCCAAATCGCTTAATCCCGATGAAACTCTACTTGGTGGTCCTGAGCCCGGTGGTGGTGGAGGAGGAGGTGCTGATTTCTTACCTCTTGGAGCCAAAGAAGAAGGTGGAGGTGGAGGTGGAGGTGGTGCCATATTTGGTATATTTGGAGGTTGTGAATGCAATTTTTCACCTGGTGGCAGTGGTGAGCGCGGCGGAGATTGTGTAGGAATCATAGGTGGAGCAGGTGGAGGATTTGGTGTCACGTTTGGTATTGGAATTGGTGGCGCATTTTGTGGAATTGGAGGTGCATTTTGTGGAACCGGTGGTGTATTTTGTGGAACCGGTGGTGGACCACTTGATGATTTATCCTCTTTCTTACGTGAAAATAAATTAGAGCCCATGTGATGTTTCTCCTTTGATGGTGATGTAGTAACAACTGGTTTACTCACTGGTGCAAAAGTCTTTTTTGTTGCAACAGGTTTTGGAGTGTTTTCATCTCTTGTAGAGTATCCACTATTTCCATCCACAACAAAACTGTCGCTTCTTTTTGCATTTATTTGAGCTAAGAAGGGCAATGCTCCATTGGCTACTGCAGGTGGTGGGCCACTTGGCATTTTCGTAGCAGGTTTAGATTCTGGTTTTGGTGGACCAAATAATGGAGGTGCAGGTGGTGCAGATGTTTTAGGTACTGAGGGAGGTAACAATCCAGGTATTGGTGGAGCCGATGAACTTGAGGCTGAACTTATAACGTTTTTGTCATCTCTTTTTGCATTGATTTGAGACAAAAATGGAAGTCCTCCAGCTGGTAAAGGTGGTGCTGCCGGTGTGCTTTGTTTGGTTGAAGAATTTGGTCTGGTTGAAGGAGAAAATGATATTGGTGGTGGCGCTGGAGGCGCAGATGGAGGTACAGATGGAGGTAAACTATTTGGTAAAGGGGGTGCCGATGTTGGTACTGCTGGCGGTGTTGATTCTGGTAAATTCACGGAACTTTGCGAAACATTCCTTACATGAGTTGATTTCTTAGGTCTATTTGGTGGAACTTTTGATGTGACAGGTTTCTGGATTGATGGTGGTCTTTGTGAAGGAATTGGAGGTGCAACAGAAGGAACTGGCGGAGGTGCGTTATTCGGACTTGGTGGTGCAACCGCTGGAGAAGATTGGTTTTTACTGGGTCTCGATGGAATCAGAGGAGTGTTCAACGTAGGAATTTTAGGAGCAGATTGAGGTACAACTCCAGCTCTGTTATCCACTTTTTTAAGTTTGGGTATTCCCCCCGCAAATATGTCACCCAATTGCGGTGCTGATGGGATTGCTGGAGCGGAAGAAGCTGGAGTAGATTGACTGGTAGAAGGAGGGCCGCTAGGTATTGACGTTTTTGAATCAATCAACGGTTTGGATTTATCTACTGTTGTTGCCTTCTTTAGTCTTGTTCCTTTTCTAATATCTCCTAATAATGCATCCCTTCCTGGAGGCATTGAAGGAGGTGGACCCGGTGGTAAATTTCCTATACCCGGAGGAGGAGGGGGAGGGGGTGGTGGTGGAGGAGGAGGTGGCATGTTTTTAATAATCAATTGATCTTAAAACAAAAAGAAAGAACTATCGAAGAAGAAAAAAAAAAATGTGTTGCTGTAATTCCTTCTGTTACAAAACCTTTTTGGTAATCACACGAAAATATTGCAAATGGGTATATAGTCTATAAATATCTACTTCACTCCCCAGGATAAATTATCGTAACCAAATAGCCATGGACCAACAGTGTGTCTTACAACAATCATTGATACACCAATTAAAAATTGAATAGCCAATATTGCCGTACATAAATAATCTTCTCTCAATGGTCCAAACCAAACTAAAGTGAGGTTAATAATGGTCATGTTAGAAAACTTGATTATTTTATTCAGTTTAGGATCTCTTTGTAACTCAATAAGCTTTAAACTTTCAAGCAATAGTAAAAAAACTTTGCTAATTGGGTTTGGCTTTTTCAATTCTGCAAAACTCGGGTACATTAATCCATCTTCGGTATTAAATTTTGGCAACCTGTGCCTAGGACATGGCAAAATATGAAACAATTGCGGTACCGAATAAATAAAGTTGATAATCTGAGGTAACAAGAAGATCAAAAGTGTTTTGGAAAAGTGTCCCAAAATACCAACTATTGCAAACACCATTCCACTAAAGTAACAATAAGTATCGCCAACAAATACCCTAGCTGGAAACCAATTATATTGGAACAAAGCCAATGATACGCCAACAAATGGTATAATGAGAACTACAGAAAACATATGAGAATCATGTGCAGCTTGTGATATGTTGGGGGAAAAAAGATAACAAAAATCATTAATCAAAAATATAGCTGCTAATACTAAGGATTGCCCAACTTCCAAGCCATTTACACCAGCAAGAATATTAATAGAGTTTGGTGAAAAAATTGAAACTGCAGACATGTATCCATAATAAAATATACCCAAATCTATCAATTTTGGAGCATTATCCGGAACCACATAATCTGTTTGCAATGTTCTAAATGAGAGTCCAGTAACACTGGTAACAAGATGATTACCATATTTTATAAAAAAGTTGACAGCATTGATCAAATAATATCCACCCGGAAAATCAGTCAAAAATTTTGGAATAACAACTGATGTAACACTAAAGTCCACGTAATAAACAATCAATAAAGGTAATGATGCCACAGCAGGTAGGAAAAATTTGTGTCGCCATCTGATATCAAACAAATCATCGAGTAAACCTAACAAGGTAGTACTTTGTAAACACAACAATGCACTCAAGTATTCTGCCAATTTATTATGCGGAAACAACTTGTTATCGCTAACAGATTGATATTGCGTGATATAGTTTTTTGTCACAACTTCATCATTGGCCATAGAGCCAAAGGATACAAGGTATTTGAAAAATACAAAAGGGATAAGGCAAATCATAAGAAACATGTATGTAGCCGACGCTACTAATCCCATTGTCTCTGGTATTTCAGAAACAGGAGGTGGTTTGGACATATCCTTTCCTTTGAGCCCTATCTTGATAAAGCTTGGTCCAACTTTAGGAATTAACAGTAACGTGGTCACATATCCAATACATGCAAACGATATCAGAGTACGTAGTGGGTTATTGGGTGTGACTGCTGCTATTGCTCCAATGACCAATGCCACCTTAAATAAGCGGGAAAGCATTATTATGATGTTGAAAACAAAAACAAAAATAAAAAAGCGTTCTGACAGAAAAATCTGAAAAAAAAAAAAAAAAAAAAAAAAAAAAAAAAAAAAAAAAAAAAAAAAAAAAAAAAAACTAAAGAAAAAAAAAAACACGAATTGCCCACAACAATGAAACCTTTTATTACAGGACATGAAGAACTAGTACACGACATCAAATATGACTTTTACGGAAAGCATATAGCAACAGTCTCTTCAGACCAGCACATAAAGGTGTTTGATTTAGATTCAGCGACTTCCTCCTGGATATTAAATGACCTGTGGAAAGCACACGATTCTCTGATTGCTAAAGTGAGTTGGGCTCATCCTCAGTTTTCTAGCTCTAAAATATTAGCTTCTTGTTCATATGATAGGTCTGTTAAGATATGGCAAGAACAATTAAGTGAGATGCCAGGTTCAGGAAGAAGGTGGCTAAAATTGGCTACTTTGGCAACTGAATCATATGGTCCAATTTATGATGTTCGTTTTGCTCCTAGTCATTTAGGGTTTAAACTAGGATGTGTTGGATCAGATGGAATTTTTAGAATATACGAGTCGATGGAACCAAACGATTTGACTAGTTGGGTTTTGACAACAGAGATTGCTCTTTTAAGTGGGCTGTTACCAGCGAAAAGTTTACAAAGTAGTTTTGGTATTGAATGGTGTCCTTCGAAATTTACAAAAACTGAAAAATTCATTGTTCTTGCTCTAGATCAAGGATTTGTTTACGGCAGTGTTCCTAAAGAAACAAATGATGAAGATACTGGTGAAAAATATACAAAAATAGGTGAACTCCCAGAGCACAATGGTCTCATAAGAGCTGTTAGCTGGGCTCCATCTATGGGTAGAAATTATCATCTCATTGCAACTGGTTGTAAAGATGGTCTAGTGAGGATATTCAAAGCAACTGAACAGGAAAATGGGAATTTGAAAATTGAAACATTGGCGAAATTCAATGATCACAAACAAGAAGTTTGGAGGGTCAGCTGGAACATAACGGGAACAATACTTTCCTCCGCCGGTGATGATGGGAAAATACGTTTATGGAAATGCAGTTACTTGAACGAATGGAAGTGTATGAGCGTTATAAATACTAGTAATAGATCTGATAGTCGTCGTATTGAAGCTGAAAAGCCTATATAGCCGTTTTTTTAGTATCCAATTGATTCCACAATTCTTCGTCGTCCTCTTCTTCCTCTCTTTTACGTTTACGGATTTCTTCATCTTCTTCATCTTCGTCGTCCAAAATCAATAATGATGAAACTTCAACACCAACATATACTTTGGCAAGAATTTCTCTGGATTTTGAATCAAAAACGCGTAAATACCTATCCAACCCTGCAAATGCAACAATATCTTCGTATACTTGGACTGCAAATGTGGCACCAGTGTTTCCCGCAGTGAATTTACCTAATAATTTTGGTACTGGCTTGATAATTTCGCCAGCAGATGCAGAAATGGATTTGTAGGCGCTGTCATCTATTTGTGATAATGAGTATTTTGCAATAAGGCTGTGAGTATCGGTTACGATAATTTCAGTCTGTTCGTCATTGGCGAATGATAAAGTTAGAATTGGTTTTTCTGTCACTTGATAATCCCTTCTAGGTTTCTTTCCCTCGGTGGTATCATACATTCTAATTTGACCATATCTAGTTGATGTGATAAGTTTGTATCCCTTTTCTGCACGAGAAAATAAAATATTTGTTATCCATATTGGTACTCTCAAATCGAGATGATCATTCTTTACATTCTTTGCTTTAAACATGACTTCTACTATAAATTTCTTTTCGTAATCTTTCTTTTTAAAAACTGTACTATTGATGTTTTTGTTAAAGAATTGAATAATTTGTAAATCATTTTCTTGACCTCCTATGGCGAAAACATTTTCTCCTTCTGGATTGATAGCGAATGCACAGATAGGTTTGGATTCCGGGAGTTGTATTTCCAATGGCTTAAATTTAAATGTTTCTTCTATGTGAATCAAAAAGATCTTGCTTGATTCATATGCAATAATTATTGCATCCAAGATTTCAACTCTCACCAATGCAACTGGCTTATCCTTGGCATCTACTGGTAATTCAAAATTGTGTAATAGCTTGTACTTTTCTTCAGATTCGTCTTCGTTCAATTCATAAACAGACACCTGGCCACCAATTCTTGACCCAATTACATATTGATAGTTGAAACTGAGAAGGTGTATGATTCTTGTTTTGACAGATGCCAGAGGTTCAGTAAAAAAATTGTTGATACCTATAGGTTGAGTGGCATTTTGTTTAGAAGTATCAGTTCCTCTATTACATATAACCTCTTTGGCAGCTCCAGTATCATCTGAAGAAACAATAAGCTTCATATTTGCTTGAATAGAAAGTGGTTTCGGTTTTGAAAAAAAAAAAAAAAAAAAAAAAAAAAAAAGAAAAATCGCGACTGGAGATGAGATATCCAGGATAGTATGCAGGATGTTCTGGGGATGACTGATAAACGTTAACACCCTAACTACAAGAAACTCTGGCTTTAGTTAGTTATACTATTTTGACTTTATAATGATATCTGTTTTTGATTCCACATATTAGTTAAAACTAATTTTATTAAAATATAACTTCAATTTTACAGTTTGATTTTGCAACTTTTTCAATACAAAAAAAAAAAACATTCACCAATATACATAATTCAAATGTTACCGATAACTATACTGAATATAAAGAAGCAGTACTGAACTATGAATATTAGCATTTTCTTTATTTGATTATAATAGAACTACTTTAGTTTTCTCACAAATAAATAAGGATGTCAGTCACGTGATTCTGGCAAATAAAGGCATATGACCTTTGTGAAAATAAGAAACGCTTCTTTATGGTATAATATTGTATTTTTACTTATTTCCAGCTTGATACGTATTATTTTAAACCTATTTCTTAACGTATTTATTTTCAAAGTATAGTAAATTTGATGAAATTGCAAAATTCAAATGGTATAAAATGGTCCCTTGGCCCAGTTGGTTAAGGCGTGGTGCTAATAAGTAACCTTGTTACGCCAAGATCAGCAGTTCGATCCTGCTAGGGACCATTCTTTTTTCTTACATCTATATATATTTTTTTTAATTTGATTTTAGAGACGATTGGTGACACAGAGTTCAGTGACACGGTCATGTAGATACTTTAACAAAAGTTTAAAAAGAAACATTTAGTTATATTTTTGAAAACTTTGTTACTTTTCCGTTTGAGCCCCCGCACCCCAAGATTTTTTTTTTTTTTTTTTTATTTTTTTTTTTTTGATGAAAAACTTCGGGAATCACACTGATCTTTATGAGTTGGAAAAGACTAGTCAGGTTTGTTGCCAAGGACGGTAAAATATACCGAGGTGAACCAATTGTCAATGAACAAGACTACGACATTGGGAAGAATTTTCTTGCAGGGGATAGAATCCAAGCTCGTATAGTGAAAGGAGATATCTTTGAAAATGCTATAGTTACAGATGAAGTTTTAGAAATTAAAAAATTACTTGGCCCATTAGCTCAAGAAGATGTCCCTATTGTTAAATGTATTGGATTGAATTATACTAAACACATTCAAGAAAGTGGGATTCCGGCACCACCGTTTCCTCCGTTATTTTACAAGCCCCGGACTTGTATTGCTGATTTTAATGAGCCTATTCCAATTTCCAAAATAGCACAAACGAACCAGTGTGATTATGAAGGTGAATTATGTGTTGTAATTGGGAAGTCAGGTAAAAACATCAGTGAAATGGATGCGTTGAAACATGTAGCGGGTTATGTTGTTGGCAATGATGTTTCGGCAAGAACTTGGCAAATGGATCCAAAATATGCTGGCGGTGCACCACAATGGTGTTTTTCAAAATCATTTGATAAATATGCTCCTTTGGGCCCTCAATTGGTATCCCCTAGTGTCATTCCAAATCCATCAGTTTTGCATTTAACCACCCGTGTCAATGGAGAGTTGCGTCAAGAGTCACCAACTGGAGATTTATTGTTTAATGTAGCTCAAATAATAGCGTTCTTATCACAAGCAACTACTTTGGAAAAGGGAACTGTGATCATGACAGGAACACCTAGTGGAGTAGCTATGGGTATGAAGCCACCAAAGTATTTGCAAAATGGAGATGAAGTTGAAGTTACAATCACAGAAATTGGTACATTAGTAAATAGAATGAGTTTTGAATAAACATTTACTTAATATAGAAGTCATTAAATCGTATTCTATATCCACAGAAAAGTCTTTAAAATAGTAATTAGATATATTTATCTATTCAAGTAAAGAAGAAAATGAGGAGACATATTTGGTTTAGTTGTTGCCAATCGCACAATGGCTGTTAAATTTAGTAACCCGTGGATTAGTTAAAATATCAGTGGTTGACACATTTTGAAGATAAATTTGAATACACCTAATTGCCCTGTGTCTATACATATAGAATTTAAGCTATTCCCCCATTTGTTAAACATCTTTTTTGACTAATTAGTGCTAAAAGAGGGACTTTTCTCAGCAGAACTAAGACTTTCTAGTAAATACAAAAGATGTTATCTATTCATAGTCATTCCCGTGACCAGTGGTCTTTTAATATCTTTGCTTCTAACTGAACTAATATCAAGTTTCAGAAACTAGTCTAGTAACTACTTTATAGACCAAAGACACAAATTGGTCCTATAGTGTAGTTGGTTATCACCCAAGGTTTTGATTTGAAACCTCCTTGTAACTCCGGTTCGAATCCGGATAGGACCTTATTTTTTAATATTTTTAATATTGTAATTGCTACTGCGAGAATGTCATCAATACTTTACTTTTGTTACTACAGGATAAGCATTGGGCTTATTATTTATTGAGTTTAGGTATAATCAAAAAAATTTCCAATCTCATCTCACGAGTGTGAAGTACAAAAAAAAACTAAAAAAAAAAAAAAAATAAAAAAAAAATTTCCAGAACTTACCTCAACTTTTACTATCGATGATTAGAACTATTAAACCAAAAAATGCTCGTTCCAAGAGAGCATTAGCCAAAAAAGAAGCAAAACTAGTAGAGAATACCAAATCGGCTTTGTTTGTACCTGGCTCGACTGGTAATAAATTTTTACACGATGTGATGTGTGATTTAATGGCTTTTAAAAAACCATTTGCTAAAAAATTCACGAAAAAGAATGAAATTAGACCATTTGAAGATTCTAGTGAATTAGAGTTTTTTTCCGAAAAGAATGATTGTTCATTAATGGTGTTTTCATCACATAATAAGAAAAGACCTAGAACTTTGACATTTGCCAGATTTTTTAATCATAAAGTTTATGATATGATTGAATTATCCATACAAGAGAACCATAGGTTGTTACAAGATTTCAAGAAATTGACATTCACAATTGGGTTGAAACCAATGTTTTCATTCAATGGTCCATTATTTGATTCTCATCCAGTTTATCAACATCTTAAGTCTTTGTTTCTTGATTTTTTTCGTGGTGAAGAAACCGATTTACAAGATGTTGCTGGTTTACAATACGTGATTGCATTATCATCTGGGGAAATTGAAGATGTGAATAATGATAAAGTATTGCCTTTGGTTTATTTCAGGGTGTATAAATTGAAGACTTTCAAATCTGGTCAAAAACTACCAAGAGTTGAATTAGAAGAAATTGGTCCTAGATTAGATTTCAAAATTGGAAGAAGAGTAACTCCTGCTCCAGAAGTTGAAAAGGAAGCTACTAGAAAACCAAAACAATTGGAAGCTAAAGTTAAAAAGAATGTTTCTACTGATTTCATGGGTGATAAAGTTGCCCAAATACATGTTGGTAAGCAAGATTTGAGTAAGTTGCAGACAAGAAAGATGAAGGGGTTAAAAGAAAAATATGATCAACAAAGCGAAGAAGAAGAAGATGTTTATGTTTCTGATGAAGAATATTTTGCTGAAGATGTAGAAGAACCATCAAGTAAAAAACAAAAAGTATAGAATGTTAACTAGTCATATACGGCTCTTTTCGCACAAATGTAGAGTAAGAAAAATAAAAAAAATAAATAAAAAAAAAAAAAAAAACTGAAAAACCACAACAAAGAAAAGAATTTTTCTAATTCATCGTATATTACCAACCAAACTATGTCAATCTTCAAACCTCGTAGTACTTTGAAACAAGCTAGTACTACTTTGCGGGATGAAGCAGCGCATGAACTTACTAAAAATGAGCACTATTGTGTATCAAGATTGCCTGCTTTACCATCAGTTTTCAAATCGCAAGCAGCATCTTTCAACAATGGATATTCTGATTCAGAATCAAATTACTCATTAGTGATTAATGAAAACTCAATTTTTGTTTGGGGTTATAAATCAACTGATGCAACTCCTTTAGCTATAGAATTTCCAATTGATAAATCTATATTTCAATTACCAATGGCTATTCTAACTAGACCTAGTAGTGGAACAGGTCAAGATCCTGGGTTGGTTATTTTGGACTCAGTATCTGGATTGATTAAATTTTATGAAAGTGTTCAGCATGCACCTACTTTAGGGTTAATAAATGATAAATCATTGGAATTGACTATCCCTTTGAAAAAGAATGAATATATTACATTAGCAGAAAATGTTGAACCTGCAGGTATAGTTGTTGCCACGTCTTTACAAAGGTGTATATTAATTTCACTTAGAGATTTCAAAAGTAAACCAGAATTGGGATATATGGAACTATTAAACAACGAAGGATTATTGCTGAGATTTTTCAAACCAGAATCAAATGAAATTGTAGCGATCAGATCCGGTAAAATTTCCAATCATGGTACAATACAAGACATAATTGTTTTGGATTCATCAGGCAATTTTCATTTGTATACCTATAATTTATTCTCCACTACAACTTCACCATACGTTGATAAAAAAAAGTCATTCAGACAAACAATACATGTTGATTTTGACACATTCCCTGGACCTAGTCATAGTGTCACATTTTTAGATATTTGGCCCCTTCAGGACATTTATTTGGCACTTTGTCAAATTGAAGAAAATTTGTATTTGGTGACTTTAAAAATTGATAGATCAGGTGCTTTGATATTTGGATCTCATAAATTGAAAACCGCGACGGCTACTGTTTCTAAACCAAAACTTTATTTACCTCAACCAGGTAAGACAGCATTTGTTATCATTGACAATTCCATTATTCTTACTGATTTAAATACGTCATATGTCGAATCCAAAAACACTTTAACTTATTATAAACCAAGATGGGAGGATGTTGTCAGATTTAAATCTGCGGTAGAATTTATTGGTAGTGGTTATGAGAATCAATCAGAAATTTCAAACCCAGCAATAATTTTAGTCACCAAGAATTTTGGTGTGATTAGAGTGGAAAAATTCCCAGAATCTCAAACTGATGAGGTTATTGAACCATTAGCAATTGTTAAATCACATATTGAACAAGCAATTTTTTATTCTAATATTAATGAAATAGACTTTGATTTTTCACGGAGATTTGATAAAGAAACAATTCGTCATGCTATTCAACTTATTATTGAAGAAATACTAAACTCCACATCTCCATACTTGCCTAAATCGCTTCCAGCTATTTCAGATTTAACCAGCTTGAAAGTTAAACTTTACAAGAACCTTATTCAATATGTCCAAAGAAATTTTGATCTTCCCATAATTCCACAAATCGTTGAAAACTTGGAAAAGTCAGATGTCGCTCATCAAATGTGGAAAATTGTTGACAGTAATGATGATTTAAAGAAATTATTGGAAAGGGAAATTAAAGATGTTAGATTTTTCTTTACCCACAACACTAAAGATATAAATCAAGTACTTACCAGATTTATTGAAGAGGCTGTGAAAAATAATTTATCTGTGATTCCGCTAATCACAAACACATTGTACAATGGGGTATATTTGAATGATATTGAATACATTCATCAAGTGTTAAAATCATGGATTTTTGAGACTAATTTGATTGTTAGAGTTGAAGAAATCTTCACTAATGAATTTGTTAGTAAGGATGGCGATGCTACAGAAGCGTATCATTTAGTTCAAATATTGTATTATTTTGTTAATAGTGCAATTGCTTATATGAAGAAAGAAAACGACAACCAGCTCAAGGATTATGAGAATTGGTATAAGAACCGTAACTTCTACTGGATCGGTGTATTGTTAAAAAATGATTTAGACAAGGAAGCTACTGAAATAGCTGAGAGATATCACGATTATGCCTCTTTAGCGAGAATCTTGGATATTGAAAGAACTAGAAACCCAGCTGAAGACTTGAATTATGCCAGATATTTTGAAAAATTTGGGTACGATTTTGCATCCTGTGTGTATGATTATTATTTGGAACAAGATAAAATCCAATCATTGTTATTAGATTTTACTAATTATAAACATTATTTGTTAAGATATTTTAAAGAGAATCCAAAGAAAACAGCAAAAGTGGCATGGATTAGATATTTATTAGACAACGAGTTTGCCAACGCATCAAACTCTTTGGTGGTTGCAGCTGAAAATGTTGACAAATTGAACAGTCAACATATAAAATATTCCCTTGCAAAATTATCTGCCATTGCATCTGAATACAAAGAGAATTTAAATGATATCAATACTGAATTAATAATTATTAAATACCAAAAATTTGTAAAGAGCTCAATTGCGGATATTGGTAGAATTGAGGCCATCAAAGAACCATTGTTCAAAAAGAGCTACCTTAATCCAAAAATCAAACAACAATATGCGCAGCCAATAATGGATGAATATTTTAGTAAATTTACAGGGGATTTACAATTGACATCTCGAGAATTAATCAATCTTTTGACAACTATTAAACCATCAACAGTAAAGAAATTGGGGTTCGCTTATGCCCTCCAAATTGCAAAGTCGATCTACAACAAGAGTATAGCTAATTATTATACTACTGCAATTTTATTACGTTTATTAACATTGGGAGATGAGGATATATACCTGTCTAATGATAACGATGAAACATCCAAAAGAAAAGCCATTGAATCCTCATTGTACAAAACTTTGAAACAAGAACCAGAAGCAATTGTTAAGCTTAACGCACTTTTGGCCAATCCAAGTATTAATGATGAATATGAAGACAACATCTCCATTCAAGAATTTAACGAGTCCTTGGTTGGTAAGCTATCCAAACAACTTGATAACAAAAAATTCAAATCATGGGTAGAGTCTATAAAAGAGCAAGCCAAAACAGATAGATAGATATATTTATTCAATAGATTCTTCCGATACTAATTGATCCTCTTTATCTTCTTCATCGACTTCTAAATTTTCACCATTAGATTTACCCACACGTACACGGACCAAAGGTTCCGGAAACGCTTCTTTATTCTCTTCACTATTCTGTTTCATCAACCCCAATGAAGCTAATGAAATCGATTGTACCACACTTTGCCAATTTGCCAAAATTAAAGCAACACTGGCAGTCCCTCCATTCATGGTTTCTAGTTTATCTCCAATAGATTCAAGCTGTTCCACTAGTACATCCGTAAGTTCTTTGAATTCTCTTAATCTTTCTAGATTGGCTCTCTTCTCAGATATCTTTTGGTATATGGCATTGTTTGTTTTCAACATGGTTTATGGTTGTTGTTTTTTCTATGCGTGTTTTTGGTTTGTTTTGATTTTTTGTTTGTTTTTATTTTTTATTTTTTTTTTGGTTTCTAAATTTTTGGTCTATT
Source organism: Candida buenavistaensis (assembly GCA_030582575.1). Lineage (NCBI taxonomy): Eukaryota > Fungi > Ascomycota > Pichiomycetes > Serinales > Debaryomycetaceae > Candida > Candida buenavistaensis. The sequence continues at coordinate 48,753 of JAKTXM010000001.1, read as the reverse complement.
AACAACAATAAATGGCAAGGAAATCAGACGTTCAAAGCTCTCGCAGAAACCTGTCGATAATTTTAGCAAACAATCTACCCTCGTCGTCATTGTCATCATCATCATCATCATCATCAAATTCCGGTGAACCTGCAGGAGATGACGAATTGATTCAAACTTATATGGATCAAAATCGAATATTAGCTAAAAGGAATGCAATATATTCCGCAAAGATAACTGATTTGGAGAATAAGTTGAATCAATCAGAGACTGAAATTAAAAAACTTCGTAATATTATATCATCTTTAATTAGTTTGGTTGAGACAAATGTATTAAACAAGTTCAATGATGTTCTACAATTTATTCAAAATTTAAGAAGAGCTAATGGATTAACAAGTAATCTACAGTTGGATGCATTGAATGAAAGTTCCAGACCTTCAACTTCAACGCCTGTTAATTCAACCATTCCGGCATTCAATATTGATGATAATGCCACTGAGAAACATAGCGTTCCCCAATATTTTACAAAGAAACCAGATCCTGTCACAGTTGATAAGTTTTCAATTATTATGGAACAACTGGAATCTGATGAACTGAATGAAAGGAAGGAAGAGACTGCTTTGGAATCCTCGCTCCGCTCAACATCAACAAAGGAAGGAAATTTTGATTCAACGTTTGATGAAGATGTTGTTATCACAGAGAAACCTGTAGAGCCACAATTTGAAGAGCCGGTATCAAAACCCAAACCAGCACCTAATAAAGTTGCAAGACGAACCAAAAAGATATCAAAGGATGTCACACCAGCTATTAAGTTGGAAACCGAAGAACATTCAACTTCTGCTGATGATGGTCCTAAACGACCATCCCGAGCAAGAAAAGAAGTTAGTTATAAACCTTTATCCATGCGTGCAAAAATGAGAAGAGAATCTATTAAAATGATGGATGCAGTTGGTGACAATGTGTTGATAAACTACACTGTCGACAAAAGTAAAGATGGTTCCCAAGAAGGTGACCGGGTTATTATTCAGCCAAAGCGCAAGGCGTTAACCGATGTAACAAATACAGCAATGAAAGGCAAAAAGCGTCAATCAATCAATGCATTTGAGAAAGCTGATTTATCAATTTTTGACTTTGAAGATGATAAAAAATCCAAGAAAAGTCGTAGATATACAACATTAGGCTAGTTTTATCTAAATATACAAAATTATACACTCATTTTCATCTTGATAGGTGGGTATGGTTCGTATCCAACTATTTCGAAATCTTCAAATTTGAAATCATCAATAGTTTTGATTTCGTCTTTTCTTTCCTCTTTAATAACTAATTTAGGAAACTGTTTTGGAGCTCTTTCAAATTGCTCCTTCAATGCATCAATGTGATCTAAATAAACATGAGCATCACCCAATGTATGAATAAATTCTCCGCAATCCATATCAACAACATGAGCTATCATCTTAGTTAACAAAGCATAAGAAGCAATATTGAACGGAACACCCAATCCCATATCACATGATCTTTGATACAATAAACAAGACAATTTAGGTCTTACTGAGCCTGATTCTGGATTTGGAAAATTCACGTAAAATTGACAAAATACATGACATGGAGGTAACGCCATTTTACCAAAATCGGGTGGGTTCCAAGCTGACATGATGATTCTTCTATCGTATGGATTAGTTTTCAATTTTTTAATTACATCCTGTAATTGATCAAAGCCTTGACCAGTATAATCAGTATCACAATCTTTATATGCAGCACCAAAATGTCTCCATTGGAATCCATATACTGGACCCAAATCACCTTCACGACGGTGGGTCAAACCCAATTTATCCAAAAATTCACGTGATCCATTACCTTCCCAGATCTTTACTCCTTGATCACTTAATAATTTGGCGTCTGTTGATCCAGCAATAAACCATAATAGTTCGTGAATTATGCCTTTCGAAAAGACTTTTTTAGTTGTTAATAATGGGAAAGTATCATTTGATAAGTCAAATCGTAACTGAGGAGGTGCAAATAAAGACTTTGTTCCTGTTCCTGTACGATCTGGACGATGTTCTCCTTCGTCAATAATTCTTTGACATAAGTCAAGATAAGCTTGTTCTGCCGAGTTCAGTGATATTGTCATGCTTGTAATGGATAAACAATATGGAAGAGTAATAATAATAATAATAAAAAAAAAAAAAATAAAAATATCGTGGATCTCTGTTGCACGTCTAGGGGGAAAAAAAAAAAAAAAATAAAAGACGCGCCCCCCCGTTTGATCTAAACAACCTTCTTACAACATTATAAAATAAATTCAATTTATTTGTACTAGAAAGCTAAGCTAGCTATAAAAACTAAAGTAGACGGTTTTCAACACTGTTGATCAACGTACTTATTTGTCACCGAAGACAGCATCAGAAGCCTTTTGGACAAATGATTTGTCGTTTTCGGAGGTACCTTTACCAGCAGCAGAGTCTAAACCATCAGTAACTTTGTCTTTGAGTTGTTCTGGAGTGGATTTTTGAGAATCTGGTTTCAATTTGGATTCAACTTTATCACCAATATCTTTTCTACCTAAGTCTGACATTTTTATTATAATCTATGTTTGATAGAGAGAAGTATAAAATGTAGATTCAACGGAGAATTGAACTGTATTTATAGTAAAGATTTTGTAAAGGGATTTGGTTGATAGCAATAATAACTTAAGCTTAACTCTCCTCCCCCCTAGAACAAAATAAATTAAAACCATGACTACATATATTGGCTGTGGCTGACGTCATCATTTACTCTCGAAGCACTAGAATTGCCACATCCAGTATATTTGGTGGCAAAATAGATTTGATGGTTGGTACATTCGTGCTATACAACCCACAAAACTTTAGGGCGTATGCATAAAGTTGCTATTGCTTGTATACAGGACAGCAACCGAAAATTGGCCCCCATTGATTCTTATTTACCTTTTTCTTTTTCTTTTTCTTTTTACCAGAATTCGTAATATTTCTGTACCTGCAAGTTATTCTCGATACAGGAGAATCAAGGGTAAAAAAACGGTCATGGGAGGAGATATTGCACCCCACTAGAACCAATTTCTAACGTATAATAGCATTTAGTGCCAGTACAAATGATCAATGGAATCTCTATAAATTTGCCATACCTGCATGACAGGCGGCGGTAAGAGAAAAAAAAGAAGTTAAATTTCCCAAATTGGCGTCTTGTTTGCAAAGTGGCACGGAATACCGGAACATAATTAGTTTAGTATTTTGTACTTCTACTTGTGAACACACATAAACACACATAAACACAGACATACACACGGAGGCGGACTTTGACCAGGCGCTCCCCTCTATTCAATTATCACATGGCTTATATTTGTAGCCAGGAGAAATACTTGAACCATTTTGGTTCCACAAGTACACACTTTGATTCAGCAATTAACAATGGTTTCTCATTTTTCTTTAATGGCAAAGTTTCTAAATATCCCTCAATAACGACTTTTCTACCTTTGGCTTCTTTCACTTTTGCATGTAGCACCACAGTACTTTGTGGCGGTGCCTGGCTTTTGAAATCAATCAGTAAACTAGCAGTCACTCCCTTTTTAGAAGGTAGCAATGGGAATCCAGCAGAACATAATCCTTCATCTAATATTGTGGAAACAACTCCATTATGTATTTGACCATCTTGACTTATTAACTTATTCCCTAAATGATAAAAACTCGTCAATTCCCCCCTTTTCTCATCAATGAACACAATTGGGTCGATTTCCATCAAATTTGGACCAAACAAGAGACCAGTGTTAACATAGTTTTTATGATGTTGATCTGGAAACGCGTGACTTGAATTGTAATGTTTAAGCTCAGGGTTATTGACTAACTCTTTGAACTCATCTGCAGATTGTATTTCTTTCAACGCTTCATCGTTAATTACAAACAATTTCTTATCACCAAACTGTCCTTTTCTCCATTCTTTCGGAAACGCTGCCAATCCTACACCAAATGCAGCTAGTGGTATAGTTTTTCGAACTAAAGATTTGAACATAATTTGGATTCTTCTCTAACAGTTCCCCCGTTTTATTTTTTCTCACTTTTACTCAAGATACGATTCGTTTGGATATTTGGTTACATGGGCACGACTCGAAAATTCTAAGATGCCCATCTGAAAGTTTTTTTTTTTTTTTTTTCTTTCGTTTTGAGTAGTTGCAATTTCTTTATACAATATACCATGGGGAATAAATCAAAAGGAGTGAAACGTTCCGCCGAAAAGGATAACAAAACTATTACCAAAAAGGCAAAGCTTGAGGAAAAACTCCCATCACCACCATCTGATGATGAAATTTCCGAAGATGAGTTGGATCAAGGTGTGGAAGAAAGTTCTGGAGATGAGTTAGACATCAGTGAAGATGAGTTGGATGAAGGGAATGAGGAGGGCGAAGAAAAAGATGAAGAGGAAGAGAAATCTACAGAAGTTCCAGATCCTAACAAGAAATCATCCAAGGAACAACATTCTGAACAGAAAAAATTATTAAGTGAACGTAAATTACAAAGAAAATCTGGTATTCAAGTCCAAAAGATCAAAAGTTTATGGGAAAAGTTGAGAGTTACAAAACCTGCTCCAAGTAAGCAACAACGTGAGAAATTATGTGATGAGGTTTGGGACTTATCTAAAGACGTGATCAATGATCTTGTCATGAAACATGATGCATCCCGTGTTGTTCAAACATTGGTCAAATACTCAAATAAAGAAAGAAGGGATATTATAGTAAACTCCTTAAAAGGGTCATTTTATCAATTGGCTACGTCAGCTTATGGTAAGTATTTATTGATTAAACTTTTGCATTATGGATCTAAAGAATCTAGAACCGTTATTGTAAATGAATTACATGGTAAATTACGTAAACTAATGAGACACAGAGAAGGTGCATATGTTGTGGAGGATTTATATGTTCTCTATTCGACTGCAGAACAAAAACAACAAATGATTAGAGAATTTTGGGGATCACAATACGCAGTTTTTAAAGATTCAGGTGAGGGACAAACTGTCTTGGACGTTACCAAAGAGCTGGCTGAAAAGAAACAATTAATTATGAGTAATTTGTACGGGACAATCAAAGCATCTGTTGAAAAGGGATCTACTGGTTTCCAAATCTTGCATGCTGCAATGAAAGAATATGTCACTGTTTTGATTGATGATTTAGATGCCAATGATTCAGCTATACGTGAATTTATTGATTTACTCGGTGAACAATTTGCCGAATTGGTACATACACAAGAAGGTGCTGATGTTGCTAGTACCTTGATTGCTGTTGCGAATGCCAAAGAACGTAAAGTTATCATTAGAGGATTAAAAACTCACACTAATGAATTGATCAAGAACGAATACGGTAACCTTGTTTTGATAACATTATTCATGACTGTTGATGATACTGTCTTGATTTTTAAATCATTCGGAAATGACGTATTTACCAAAGAATTGGTACCTGAATTGATTCAAGATAAATTTTCTAGAAGACCACTTTTATATTTGTTAAAAGGGTTGGACGGTAAATACTTTTCTCCAAACGTTAAAAATGCATTGTTGGGCTATCAAGAATTAGCATATAGGAAAACCTCCAAAAAGGATAAAGAACAAAGAAAATTAGAGTTATTAGAAAGATCTATTGTTCCTATTTACCAATCTTTGTTGGATGAAGAGTCTATAAGCAAGATATTACCTGTAAATATTGCTGCTCAAGCTATCACAGAATTGATACTTACACCAACCACAGTTAAAGAAGTTAATGAAGACTTGAGACCACAATTGTTAGATATAATTTTTAACAAAACTATAAAAGGGGATGTTCTTGAAGATTACCATTTACTTAATAAAGCACCTTTTGTTTCAAGATTAGTTAAAGCTTTAGTTCAAGGGAATGAATTTAAATTTGATAACGAGTCAAAGAAATTGGTTAAGACTGACCAAGAAGTCATCCCTGGAATCGGAAGTGAATTTGCTGAAAGAGTCGCTAATGAAATAAAAGTTAAAGATTGGATTTCTGGCCAACCAGCCTTTGTACTTGTATCAACTATAGAAGTATTACAATTGGCTAAACCAAAAGAATCCGAGAAATTAAAAAAATCAATAAAGAAATTATCATTGTCAAAAGACGACAAGGGTGCAAAACTTTTGAGTAATATTATTTAGAATACTAATATATTTTCTACATTATTTCATCAGCATCGAATTCTTCTTCTTCACTATAATTGTCCTCGCTGAATTCATCGGCACTCACTTCATCAAAAACAACTGATCTTGAACTTAAACTTCTTTGAATTTTACTAGTACCATGCTCTGGTTCATAGGGTTCTATGTCCTTTTCACTTGAAATACTAGCATTGTCATTGTCATTGTCATCATCATCTTCTAACTCTTCTTCTTCTTCTTCTTCCGGTTCTATTACTATAGCATCAGTATCAACTTCACCTTCTTTCAGTCCAAATTCTTCAAACCATTCCAATCTCTTACCACAACGAAGACATGGCATATCCTCTCCGTTAGTTTTGATCATGTTGAAACGTACCGATATACAAACATAACAGTAGATATGACCGCAGTTTGTAATGTATGGATTCGTAATTGGACCAGCTGAGGGGAAAGTTCTACCACCAGAAGATACTGCTTGGTTATTATTATCATGACAAATTGCACACTCCGAGACAGGTAAATTGGTATATGGCGTTAAAGTCGGGACGTTTCCAGATTGAACATCTATTGATTTTTTAGATTTGCCCAATAAAGTTCTTGTCATTTTGCCCAATTTTCTTAATTGTAACAAAGGCAAAATAAACACGAGAAACTCGGTCATCACATTCCAGACCAATTGTCTATTCTGGAACTCATAATTAACATTGCTTCCGTTGAACTTTAACAAATCTGAAGATATAGGGGTTTCTATAATTCCCAACAATCTATGAATAACAGAAGAGTACCTTCCATTTATCAAAAAAACAGTGAAATTAATTAAGTTTGCAATTTTTAAAGTATTATCCACTCTTGAAAGTAACATAGCTCTATTGTTAATTATGTAATTCTTCAATCTTTCCATAATAGAATTAGAATGAGAAACTTCCGATTCGTCTATGGAGAACAATTTAGATTCAAATTTTTTGTACAAATAGCCAAAAACTATCACAGTTCCTAATAATGCTCTCTTTGAAAGTCCAATGATTTTACCAGTCTTGTGGTCTGATAGTTTAAGGTTTTGCAATGATGACCCATAAGATGAACCTGACTTCCATACTGTGAGTTTAAATATTAACAAGTTGAGAAATAATGAGTATAATTCAGGATGCTGATTATATGCGTATCTGCTGTTGGTATGAAGTTGGAAAATTGACGAAAGTTGATCTTTCAATAATGTAAATAATTCAGAATCCAATATCCCTGCATCTAACTGCGACACTCTTGGAGATGGATACGATATTGGAATCATATTTGGTTGGTAATATGGATGTTTGTACTGCGGAGAAACAGAAAGAAAAAGGGAAAAAAAAATAAAAAAGAAAAAAAAAAATTCAAAAGTTGTTAAGCCGCGGTATATACACACCTTACTCAATTAACAGCAATAACTCGGTTATGATTTCCTCTACTAACAACGATTTGTGTCTCAGTTTCAATGACAGCAAGGAATTTCTCACCGCTTGTAAGTTTGCTAGCTTGAGTTCGTTTTGAACCATATGTTTTATCATAAATTTTAAAATCTTTAAATACAGCAATTGAATAACAGGATTTCTACTATCATAAATCGAGAGTTTCATTAAAATACTGTTGATGGTCCTCATATTCAGTATGTTGTTTGTCAACGTCTGACTAGCTGTTAACAATTTCAAGTATACATCCAAAGTGCTTTCCAAACTTGAAACTTTTGGCAATAAGAAACCTCCTATCAAACAATCAACAGCAACAGGAGAGTCCAAATTAACATATTGAGGTTCTAATGTATACCAATAGTGTATGGAATCTAAAGCATTTGACTGCCAGTAAGGATCCAATAATAGATTGTAATATACTTTTATTATGTCATGTTTTTTCAACTCGATCCTTGCCTTATGATCACAATGTACAAACTCACAAATTACTGGTAAGATGAATTGTCTAAATGGTAAGTTAATTACGGACAAATTTTTCAAATACGGTAACCCACCCATACTTAAAAATTCGGATTCTCGTCTATGATTCAAAGCAAGGGTGTTGTAAATAATTGGTGCTAATACATTAATCATTTCTTTATAATTACCCTTCATTGGGGGGTAAACTTCAAGTAATTTTAACAAAAATTCCAAAATCTCTGCATTATACAAATTTTTCAAAACTTCAGATATACAAGACATGGATTTAATAAACTTGAGCAAAGTCAATTGGTGTGTAAATTGTAAATTATCAAACAACTTGAAGATCAATTTGAATAAATCCACCGACCCAATAGAAATTCTAACTCTTGTTTCGGACTGACTAAAGTATTTAATAATATCAATGATTCTGTCAATTGTAAGTTGTACTTGCTCCCTTGTGGCATTAGGTTTTTGATCATGCTTAAGTAATCGATTTAATAACACTATTAACCAAAAAATAACACCATGTTTGGACAAGATACGACATAAATCAGATTTTGATCTGCTTAAATCTTTCACCAAAATATTATGAATTGATTCGATAGCAACCAACAGGAATGTCGGTGTTATGTCAAAATCTTCTTCAACAAACTTACTCACTAACCGAAGACCACCACAAGAAACAAACATTGATAATGCCTTATCTGAAGTATTGATGATACCAATAAACTTAGCAACTTGTAAACGAACTTGGACTTCATATGTGGCACTTCTAAAATGTGCAATAGTAGGGATTCCTCCCAAGAAGCAAAAATTTTCCAAAGTTCCCAAGTTGCTTTCAAACACATGATTCAAAATCGATAAACAGTGATACCATAATTGTTGCTCGCTTGATATATCCTGAAAACTATCTAAAAGTTCCAACAATGATAGAATACCATGGTCACGAATTAACATGTCATGCAGCACTGGATATTTTTTAACAAGATGCAACATTCTACCTGTAATCCTAATCAAAGTAGAAATTGCATCTTCACGTCCAGCATGAGCTTGCTCCAACTTCCGACCTAGTCTTAAAACTAAGTACTCCATCTTACTCTGAACTTCCAATTCATTTGTATCAAAATTTTCAATATCAATATCCAAAAAAGGATCAGACTCCTCTATATCATCAGCAACCACAACTAACTGGTTTGGATTAAAAGTCACAAAACCTGAGTTGTGAAATGAATCTTCCTTTTGTTCAATAAACTTTGTTAACAATTCGTTTTTGGAAAACTTTGTAGGTTCGTAATCTTCACCATCCCTGTCTGTATCTAAATTTGAAGTTGCTTGTTGTATTACTGGAAGCTTTAATTCTGAAAATTCATGATCCCAATTTTCGTCCGCTGTTTCGGAATAATTCTTGATAGATTTTAGTTCTCTGCTTGGTTGTCTCAATAAAGTAGACATTGAAGTTTTCAAAGTTGTTACGGGGTTCAACCATCTATGTTTTAAAAGTAATTTTGCACTGATTCTTAGATTTGCTTGTTTTTGAAAGCATTCAAGTAAAAAATCTTTTGCTAATGACGATATAACTTTAGGTAAAGGGGGGTGTTCATCTGTTCCAATCGCATGTAAAGTTGCCATTGCATTTAGGTCGTGATATGGTGGGTTTGTAGTAAACAACTCTATAATCGTAGCACCCAAGGACCAAATATCTGATGCTGTACAAATACCTTCACCACCAAGAACAGTTTCAGGAGCCATCCAATTTGGTGTGCCTACAACCGTTAAATGTTGTGAGGTAACTTTTGTTGCAACTCCAAAGTCAGCCAATTTCACGTCACCTTTATCAGTCAACAATACATTTGCTGCTTTCACATCTCGATGAACAACACCTTGTTCATGTAAATAATCTAATCCGTGCAAAATTTGTCGCACATAATCTATAATCTGAGATTCTGGTAATCCTTTCTTCATTTTTTTATAGATCTGTCTCAATGATCCTCCCTCACAATACTCTAACAAGACATTTAATGAACTTGATGTTTTCACAAACCCATGATATTTGACTATATTTCGATGTTTCAAAATTTTCAATAAATCAATTTCACCCATTAAAACGGCAACATCTTGATCCTTCTCTAGTCTAATTTGTTTTATTGCTATCACTTGGTTAGTTGATAAGTTCACCGCTCTATATACGCTCGCAAAAGCACCATTACCAACAAGAGTACTAAATTCAAAATTTTCAAGTGCATTGCACAGGCGTGTGTTGTTCTTTCTCTCAAATCTTTGAGCTGGTGTTAGTGATACCTTAACGGACGAAGTTCTTTGATGTTTCGGTGTGTATTGCAATTTACCGTGTTGGCTATTCCGTTTGTCGTGTGTTTGTTTACGAAGTTTGCTGCTTTTGAGTTTCAGGTCTGCTTCTGGATGATCAATAAATGGGGAGTCACTATTTTCATCATTATTTTCAAATTCATATATCGGGTAGACTGTAGGGTAATATGGTTTTGTCTTATCGCTTGCAAACTCAACATTCAAATCTTCCTCTAACTTCTTTGCAAATGGTGAGTCAAGTGGTGAGTGGTTCAAATTGACATCATTTCGTATTATTACTGACCCTCCTGAAATGTTTGAGAATTTGGAGAATGATAAATCATCAATATTGTCAAATCCTTCTATGTCGTCAAATTCGTTATTCTCCTGGTATTTATTAAGTGTTGCTTCCCTGTGTGATTTCGATGAATCTGGTATTGAATTAAATAAGGATGCTTCTTGTTCTGGATGTAGATGAATAGAAGCCATATTTTATATTATATATACATAGTGTTGTTCTATTTAAGAAACAAAAAGTAGAAACCACAGAAAAGAAAACAAAGAAAAAAAAAAAAGAGTAAACAACTGAATTTGTATTTCTAGATTTTTGACTGAAGTTTCGCGTTTGCTTGAAAGATCTACTAACAATATGAACACTTTAGCCTATACTTGATGATTCTAATGAATGTCTATTTTCTATACGTCGAAGAGTTTAAAGCAACTTGAGTAATCAATTTCCCCTGTGGCTTATTGCTATTAAAAAGTTGTACCCAAACTTTAGGTATATGTTCAAGTCTGTGAATAAGATCTTTTTCGTGAATCTTTTCAACATGATAAGCATCATGGACCTTGATTTTTCCTGTTTTAACCGCTTCAATTAAGATTTTAGTTGCATCCAAAAATTGTTTTTGGTACTCAGTAACTATAAAGCCTCTAACCGTCAAGGAATTGGAAGTAATTTCTCCCCAGTTAGAAATCTTCATAGCATCTCTATTGTTGTAACCAGAAATAGAGCCACATGCAACGACATGGCCAAATTGCTTTACTTTTGTTAACATAAAGCTAAGAACGTCACCTCCTACATTATCAAAATATGTGTCAACATCTTCACCACCAAGGAATTCTTCGATTTTCTCTTTATATTTATCGTCATTATAATTGACACAAATATCAGCACCTAAACTTTCCACCCATTTGCATTTTGTATCAGATCCAGAAATTCCAATAACTTTTGACGCACCTAACAAATTTTTCGCAATTTGAACAACTACAGATCCAGTAGCACCAGAAGCAGCAGAAACACAAACTATTGGGCCTTCTCCGCGAGGAGTACCCAAATATTGTTTCAAGCCCCCAGCTTCAGTCAATCCGAAAAATGCAGTCAAAGATGTCATACCGATTACGGAAAGATAGTATTCTAAGGGGAATCCAAGATTTGGATCGATTTTATTATATAAACTTGTTTCGCTCAAAACGGAATAATCGCCCCAATATATAATACCATTGACTATATCACCAACATTGTATTTATCAGAATTAGATTGAACAATTTTGCCTAACCCTAATGATTTCATTGGTTGCCCTTCTTCAATTGGTTCAAAATAATGTCTTCTATTTTCACTTTTGCTTCTAATCCAAGATCTTTGTGTAGGATCGTTTGATAAATATAAAGTTTGAATAATTATATCGCCTTTTTTAAGTTCTTGAGGAAATGGGAAATGTTTGATAGCGAAAGTAGAATCAGGCTTATTGAATTCTGGATTGACTTCCCTAGTAGGGGATTGTTTTAATACAACTTGTGTTGCAACTGATGGAAGGGTCATTTTTGTTTTAGAGGAAAGAAATAAAAGACAAGGTAGTTAAAAGAAAGATGGTTTGAATACTGAAATTTTGAAAATTAAATTGTGGAGAGGAGTCGTCGCGGATATAACCGTTTATTTTTTTTATGTTTTTTTAAATCCGTAGCGGATCAATCGAACATCATAGATTCGAAATATTTACTACTATCTTTAAAAGCACCTCGTCGGAGTATATATGTATTGTTCCGCTAACCGATAACTTGTGTATTTGATTTAGCAAACTATTTTCTAAAAACTATTATTAAACTAAAAAAAAAAATTATATTCAACAATTTAATCCGGTTTCTACTTTCTCTTTTTGGCTGCCGTCGTGTTTTACTGATTGTTTTCGTACTTCGCTTCACTTGTGTACTCACGAATATAGTTGAAAGAAAATGAAATTGAAAACTTACCAAGAATTTTTACACAATTGACAACAATTCCAAGAACTAGTCAACATGAGCTTCGTAGTAATTCATTATATACGGAAGACTCAAATCGAAATTGTCTCGAGCTCTTTAAAAAAAGCTAAAGATTATTATTTATTGGGATCTAAGCTAAATAGATTGACAAAACAGATGCACATATACCTTAGATAATAGAATACTGTACATGTAGGTAGTCTTAATTGTGCTTAATTGATTTCTGTGGACTTTCTGCCTCTTCTCGCTACTATCCATTTTTTTATTTTATGTAAATCCGCCTATCTGATTATTTAGCTGTTTAAATCTATGGCCCTAAAAGAAACAAATTGTTCCGATTATGTAATCAACGAGAAATCACAACTACGAAATGGTGTATAATGTACGTTGCCTCGTAAGTAATTGAAACAAAAATTTATCATATAAATATCGATTCAAGTCCTTTATAAAAGGTAATACAATCATATCAATAAAAAGGGATTCCCTGAATTTTTAGAAAGCATGTTTTTGACTAATCAATATGAACCAAAGAATCTTACCAAAAGATACACTGGATCTTATTTTTCTCCAGCTTTCGTTGCTATTCCAATCATTGTAGGTATTTGGTTTATTATGCTTTGCTATGTTATGCGTAAGGGTCTAGGTTGGATAATTTGTAGTATTTCAAATTATTTCGAAGACCTAAAAGCAGTTGTTAAAAACTCAAAAAAACAGCCCATACGCTCCAAAACTACTATGCTAGTTCAACTGCCCATAATATCGCAACTGCTACCACAATTACCAGTAGAAATATTAAATAATCGACTTTTTAAACATGTAGGGGTTGAAAATGAAAGGAACAGTGTTCATTTTGACGCAAATGAATACTTTCATTCGCCATATTGCAATCAGCCTATACCACCAGAAGCAGCGCATGTACGAACAAGTTGAGAGACTATTCTACTTGCATGATTCTATAGATTCGGTATATAGTATTCAATCACCAGCAAATATATGGCCAATATATTTTATACTGGAATATTGTAATCCCGTGACTTTGCGTATCTCATGCACTGACAAATTATTGTTTCCTAGAAAGAAAAAAATACAAAATTAAAACATATACTGAACTAGAAACCTATTTTTCAAAACCAGTAGAAGATCCTTCTGCCGCTGCTGCACTTTGTTCATCTCTCTTTGTTCTTTCTTGATTCCAACTAAGTAAATTGACGTCACCAGTTTTTCTTGGTTTTATAAAGTTGATAACCAACAATGCCAAGCCCAAGAGAAAACAAATACCACCACCAACCATCCAACTTATACCTAAGAAATCGTTTTTCCCTCCAATCACAGATCTCTGTGTAATATACAAGTATTTCTTGCCATTGTATGGTAAAACTGGGAAATGTAAGCCAACATCAATTTGATAAAAGCCCTCATCTAAAAATCCTGTATCGTTACGTAAAGCCAATTTATTAAAAGTGGCCAATGCAGAAGGACGCATCCAGTTTTGAAACTGGTACCATGTTGAAATATCAGGTATATTGGTTTCATTATATCCATTTGGGAACATTTTGTACCAGTTTGGTGGGGGCACAATTTCAGTGTGGTTATATTTTGTTTTTTGGAATCTGTTTTTATCTGTGGACCAAGATATTCCTTCTTCCGTCAAATTTAATGTTTTAGCTGCCGTTGTTCCATTAACAGCAACAAATGCAGTAGAATATGTGTCATTGAATAAAGAATTGGCAATCAATCCACATGGATAAATCCTCTTTCCATCCACGTCTGATAAAGGTTGACAGTTTTGTCCCACGGTATTTTTTATTGTGTCCAAAGACGCACGTTTTCCATTCAATTGATCTTCACTAAACGATTTAACATATCGACGATGGTTAGCGTAGAAATTATGTAAACGATAGTAAAGATAAATAGGTCCTTTCATTTTATCAACAACATGAAACTGAACTTGACATACCAATCTTTCATCTTCAAATTGTTGTGAACTATCGTTACTCAATTTCCATGTAAATTTAGGGGGAAAATTTTCATAATTTTTACGAAAATTATAATCAGTATAGTTATCTGGAATAATAGACCAATGATTAAAACTAGCTAATCTTTCACATTGAGTATAATCAATTGTAATATCTACAATTCTATCAGACGCATACCACATTGCTGCGCCTAGTGGCACAAATACTATAGCAATGGCAACAAGTAATGGGATCACTGTCTTTGCAGTTAAAACTGGATTAATAGCTTTTAATCTTTGTTGAGTGAATGCATTATCCACTGGTCTTCTGGATTTTTCTTTCTTTTCAACGACTGATTCTTCATCCGAATCTGACGATTCGTAAGCCTCAGCCTGTGCATATTCGTCAACAACATTTCCACTCTGTTGTTGACCATTTGACCGTTGTGGGACGTCTTCTTGAACCATAATTTAAATACTTGTCAAGCTGAAATTATAATTCAAAATGTTTTGTAGTTGTTGAAAAAGAAAAAGGGCTTCTTGAAATGAATTAACCGATCTGTCCTCAGAATTAATAATTCTAATATAATAAATATTATCCATGTCGTGCACTTTGTTCATATTTAACACTAAAGATGTGACGAATCTACACGACCTATTTTTATTTTTTTTTTTTTTTTTTTTTTTTCAGTTCAGTTCTCTGTTTGTTGCAATCGCTTCTTAAATTTTTTTTTTTTTTTTCATCATTATATTTGCTGTTCAAATAGACAAAAGGGTTACATAGAATAGAAACCAGAAATAGAACAATGTCTGAGACTGAAGCTGAAAAGAATATTGAAATTTGGAAAGTCAAGAAATTAATCAAGTCTTTGGAAATGGCTAGAGGTAATGGTACCTCGATGATTTCTTTGGTTATACCACCAAAAGGGCAAATTTCATTGATTCAGAAAATGTTAACTGAAGAATATGGTACAGCTTCAAACATTAAATCAAGAGTTAATAGATTATCAGTCTTGTCAGCAATTACTTCGACACAACAAAAATTAAAATTATACAATAGTGTTCCGAGAAACGGATTGGTTGTTTATTGTGGTGATGTCATCACAGATGAAGGTAAAGAAAAGAAATTAAACATTGATTTTGAGCCTTTCAAACCAATTAATACATCCCTTTATTTATGTGATAACAAATTCCATGTTGAAGCTTTGAATGAGTTATTGGAAAATGATGATAGATTTGGTTTTATTATTATGGATGGTAATGGTGCGTTGTTTGGTGCTGTCAGTGGTAACACTAGAGAAGTATTGCATAAATTTACAGTTGATTTACCTAAAAAGCATGGTAGAGGTGGTCAATCTGCAGTTCGTTTCTCACGTTTAAGAGAAGAAAAGAGACACAATTATGTCAGAAAAGTTGCTGAAGTGGCAGTCCAAAATTTTATCACCGCTGATAAAGTGAATGTCAAAGGCTTAATTTTGGCCGGTTCTGCAGATTTCAAAAATGAATTATCAAAATCCGATTTGTTTGATAACAGATTACAGGCTAAAGTCATCAAAATTGTCGATATTTCCTATGGTGGCGAAAATGGGTTTAATCAAGCCATTGAATTGTCAGCTGAAACATTAGCAAATGTTAAATTTGTTCAAGAAAAGAAATTATTAGAAGCATATTTCGAAGAAATCAGTCAAGATACTGGTAAATATTGTTATGGTATTGAAGATACCTTAAAAGCATTAGACTTGGGATCTTGTGAAAAAATCATTGTTTATGAAAATTTGAATACAGTGAGATATACATTGAAGGATATTGAAGGAGAAGAAGTTATTGCACATGTTAATCCGGAATTACCAGATAAATCTTGGCAATTGGACAAAAAGACGGGAACTGAAATGGAAATTGTTAAAGATGAGTCATTTTTGGAATGGTTGGCTGAAAATTATAAAAATTATGGTGCAGAATTAGAATTTGTCACTGATAAATCATCTGAAGGTGCACAATTCGTACAAGGTTTTGGTGGTATTGGTTCTATATTGAGATACAAAGTTAATTTTGAACAATTGGCAGATGAATCAAGTGAAGATGAATATTATGATGACGATGATGATAGCTTTATCTAGATTCTTTGTGTTGTTATCTTTGTTTTCCTTAAAAAAATGAAATAAAAAAAAAAAAAATTGGCATAGTTTAGTTTACCTTTTTTTTCTGTTACATATATTATTATACACTATACTAATCTATTTCATAACTTTCTTATTATTCTTTTTCTTGGTAACTTTATTCTTTTTGGCTCCTTTTAAATCAGTCAATGCTTTGACTTCATCGTGACCCAAAACATCTTCATGATGTGCGCCAGTAACCATTTGGTGAGCTAAATTCTGGAGACCACTAGTAATGTATGATCTTCTCGCATTTTTCTTTATTGGATTTGCTAAAAGATTTCTTAATTCAAATCGAAGAGCTTTACTTTCATCCTTGGATAACATTTTCCCTTCTTTTCTCTTACGTTGCTTCTTGAGAATATCATCTTCAAAATCCTCAAGATCTGACAAATCTTCAACCCCTAAATCTTCAGCTGCTTGTTTAATCCAAGAGTCTTCTTTTCTTGTTGCTGTAGAAGATATAGTTGCATCAGCTAATTTAGATGAAATTTCTACTCTAGGTTTGATTTGTGATACCAAGTCCATTTCAATTGGAAGCAACTTCACATCATTGTGCATATTTAATCTTGATTCTTTATTGGAGTTACTAGCTACCAAACGACGCAATTTTCTTAAAGGTCCAGATGCTTCTTGTGGTGAACAAAGCATAACAGATACACCTTCATTTCCTGCTCGAGCTGTTCTTCCTGATCTATGAATATAAACATCGGCAGATCGAGGTAAATGATAGTGTACAACATGATCAATATTTGGGATATCCAAACCTCTGGCAGCAACATCAGATGCAACTAATACCGCAACTTCATTTTTTTCTGTGGCTTCTTTAAATCTTTCTAATGCTCTTAATCTTTGTTTTTGGATCATGGATGAATGAATTGAAAATGCAGGGATGTTTAAATTGTTCAACAACGGAACCAATCTTTTAACGGAATCGATAGAATTGGCAAATACTAATGTAGAACCTTTGTACATCATCAAAAAATAGTACAAATACAAGTCACGTTCGGTGGCTCCACATTCAACTAATGCTTCTGTGATCTGACCAGATACAATTTCTTTTGGATTTGCATCTACAAATGCAGGAGATTTATCTTTAAATTTCAATTTTTCATTCAACAATTGTACAACTTCCTCATTTCCCATTAAAGAGTTGCCTTTTGACTTAACTTGCTTATCCAATTTACCAAATAAGTCCCTCGAAAAAGTTGCACTAAAAACTAATGTTTGCCATTTCCATGGAACCATCTTTGGTCTATGTTGAGTGAATAATTTCAAGACTTCAGCAAATTCTTCAAAATGACCATCTTGTAATAATCTATCAGCTTCGTCGAGAACAAGAATATCTGTTGATGCCAACCTTTGACATAATACAGGATCATTTTGAATCAATTCCAACATTCTACCTGGAGTAGCTACTACAATTGCTGGTCCATGATTTAACAATCTTTGTTGTTTCTGGATCGACAATCCTCCTGTGATACTCACAATTCCTTGCACTGGAAGAGGTGCATTATTGGACATCTTTGTTAAATGATCAACAACTTGATGTGCTAATTCTCTAGTTGGGGTAAATATAACCCCAGTTGGGTGTTTTACTGGCTCTCCGTTAACTGGAGGCTCTCCAAGTTTATGTGTATCCCTTTCCAATATGGGAATCCCGTATGCCAATGTCTTACCTGAACCGGTTGTGGCTTTACCAATAACATCTTTACCAGACAATGCAAGGGGTATCGCTTCCTTTTGAATTGGTGTTGGTTTGTTAAATTTCAAAGCAAACAAACTGTTGAGAGAATTTAATCCAAGTTTTGGTGTTATTTTTAACCATTCAGGCACGTTCTGTTTGAGATGGCCAAGCTGTGGTACAGGTTGTGAATCTTCCTCCTCCTGTTTGGTGGAAAAATCAACTTTAGAAAACTGCACGTCTTCAAGCTCATTATCTTCTGGATTGAGTTCATCATTCTCGTCTTCTGGATTCAATTCAGCCTGCATGGCATCAAAATTGGCTAAAGCTTCTTCTTCGCTTATTCCATATTTTTCACGGTACATTAAACTTTCTCTAAAATCTTTGGCTGCTTCTTCTTCTTCTTCAAATTCTTCTTCCTTAACCGCTTTGGCTGTTTCATTTTCATCTTCAAATCCGGTAAATTCTTCATTATTATCGTATACTTCTTCCGTCTCACTTTCCGAATCTGCCTCAGAGTTCATATCTGTATCGCTATCGTCTTTCTTCTCTTTTCCTTGATCCTTAACAACAAATTCGGTTTTACCGTTGACTATTTTTACATCAACTCCATCAATCTCTTCTAATCCATAAAACCCTTCATAATCACCCAAATTATCTGGGATTTCAACTGGTTTCCATGCTAACTCAGTTGCTTTAACTACTTTTGATTGTTTCTGAAGTTTTTGCTTCAAAGTAGGTTGCTTTCTTGGTTGATTTCCCTTCTTTTTTCCCAGTTTAGCCATTGTTTGAATAAGAAAATAAAAAATTGGCAACGCTCATCTCAATTTTTTTTTTTTTCTATTTATTGATACAGTATGGCAAAAAAGAAATCCAGATCAGGTCTATTGAAAGCACCAAAGACTATTACAGGAAAGAAAACGAGTATCCCAAAGAGTTTAAAACCCCAAAGAACAAGAGAGATTATACGAAGATTCCATGTGCTTCAAAAGTGTAAGAATTCTGTTATAAGTAAATTAGCGAAGAGTGGTTTGCAAATAAGTAGTACAAATTACCAACCACTCAAAGATAACAAAACATACCAATTAGCATTTAAAAACTTTATTTTACCTACAAAGTACTCTGATAATCCAATTTATAAGATTGATCATAAGCTTAACAAAGAAGAATTAATTGGGACACTTGCATCCATAGATGCGGAAATTGAACAACGCGGTGGCATTGAATTGTATCAATCAGCATCAGTACAGGGGCAAACAAGTAAAAGAGGTGGTGATTCATCAAAGAAATTAGTAGAATGGTTAAAACTGGATTTGTACAAGAATAAACTTGAAGGTGTGAATGCATTGGAAATTGGATGTCTAAGTCCAAATAACCATATATCGACTAGCTCGATTTTTAAAGAAGTTATACGAATTGATTTAAATTCACAAGATCCATTGATATTGGAACAAAATTTTATGGATAGACCCTTACCGCAAAGCGAATCAGAAAAATTCAACTTGATTTCATGCTCTTTGGTGATTAACTTTGTACCATCTCCACTTGAAAGAGGCCAAATGCTAATACGAATGACAAAATTTTTAAAGAAACCAAAAAACAAAATGAGTTCTTTGTTTTTGGTCTTGCCATTGCCATGTGTATCAAATTCCAGATACTTTGATAACTCAAAATTATTGGAAATCATGTCGGCATTAGGTTTCAGACAAACCTTTTTTCACCAAACGCATAAACTATCTTATTGGTTATTTGACTGGGATGGTAAAGTTAGGCCGAATGAAAAGTTTGCGAAGAAGGAACTACATTCGGGATCTTCTAGAAATAACTTCTGTATTACTATACTATAAAATCTATTATATACACATTAAGTACAACAAAACACAACAACAAAAAAATTAAAATTAAAACAATCATAAACATTAAATATAAGAAAGACCTATGCAGTTTGTTCTGATGATGGTTTGGCGTAACCTTGAGAATTAGCCATAGCATCAGCAGTTGGAGGGACCCATTTTGATGATTTCCATGGAAGAACGGATTGAGAGTACATTTCATCAACTTCTTCCAAACTTAAACCTTTAGTTTCCATAATACAGAAGTAGACGAAAACAAATGAGACGGCAATACAACCAGTAAACACAAAACCGTAGTAGAAATGGATGGCATTGATAATGAATGATGAGGTGAAACTAATCAAGAATCCTAATAACCAATTGGACCCAATAGCAACAGCCATAGCTTTACTTCTAACACGTAATGGATAAATTTCAGAAAGAATGGTGTAAACACCACCGGCCCAGGTAGAAGCAAAGAAGAAAATGTATAAACAAGTAATGAAAATCATAGCTCTACCGGTGGCCAAGTTTGTGTTGGTACTGTTTGGGTCATTGTTTTCAAACAAATTAACAGAACCAAGAACGGAATAAATAATGAAAGAGACAAACATACCAGCAGAACCTACCAATAAACATGCTCTTCTACCGTATTTTTCAATGGCGTAAATGTTGACAAAAGTAGAAGCAAAGTTGACAGCACCCAAGATCATTGAGGTTTGGAAAGAATCTTCCAATCCAATAGCTTTAAAAATAGAAGTTGCAAAATAAAAGAAATAATTGTTACCAGTCAATTGTTGTAAAGTGGCCAAGGCGACACCAGTAACAACTCTTTTAAAAATAGCTGGTCTACCAGTGAATAACTCTCCCCAAGAAGCAGTACCGGCTAATCTTTCTCTTTCAATACCAGCTTGGATCAATTGTAATTCGGCATAAACAAATTCATCTTCAGGACTCATTTTGTTGGATTTGGCAATTGAGACTTTAGCATCATCAAGTTTATTTTCTTGAACCAAGTATCTTGGTGATTCTGGCATAAACAACATACCAACAGTTAAAAAAATAGCCCAAAGGAAGCATAAACCTAATGGAATTCTCCATTGCGCAGAATTTTCCAATTGTTTTGTACCATAGGTACAGCAGTAACCAATAAAGATACCCAAGGTAATACATAATTGGAAACAACAAACCAAAGTTCCTCTTAAAGCTTTCGGAGCGGTTTCACTAATAAACATAGGAGAAATAACAGAAACGGTACCAACTGATAAACCAGTGACAGCACGACCGATAGCTATTTGGTACCATTTATCTTGAGCAGCAATTTGAATAACTATACCGACAATGTAAATAACCATAGAAAACATCAATCCAATTCTTCTACCGTAGATATCACCAACTTTGGAGAAAACTAAACCACCAATACAACAACCAATGTTGAAGATAGAAATAATTAAACCAGTACGAACGTTAGATAAGTATCTTTCCCCTGCTTCATTGATTTGACCAAATCTTTCGAGAAAATCAGTCATGTTTACAAATCCTGAAATGGTACCAGTGTCATAACCAAACACGAACCCACCAAACGCAACTAAGAAACATAAAAATGAAATTAAAACATATTCTTTATAAGATTTGTGTTCCAAACGGGAGTTGATAACCTGATTTATTTCTTCGGTTTTAACTTCGTCGGCCACGACAGAGGATGTGGTTAAATCAGAAATACGATCACTTGACTTATTATTTGGACTTGTACTCATTTTTAATGTAGAAGATATAAATAAATAAATAAATAAATAAATAAAGATCTGGAGAACAAAGTAGGGTATTTATACAAAGAAAGAAAAAAAAAAGTCTTGGATTATGAATGAAACTATAATTTTTTTAAACATATCATTTAAAAATTTCTGTTCAAGGCAACTGGAATTGCAAAATTTTTGATAATTAGCAGACGAGTGTGTTTTTGCACCAACAGAAAAAAAGAAAGAAAAAAAAAAAAAGCCAGTTTCTTTTTATTGCATTACGGTTGCAATATCTTGGCTTCAGCAAAATTTTCTACTATTACAAAGTCTTTAATCAACCACAAAAAAGGTAATAAAACGCTAGACTCTAAGATTGTATTTAGCCAAGAATAGTTTTTTTTTTTTTTAATTAAGTATAATAAGGTTTGCAGTTCTATTTTTTTTTTTTTATTATTATTCTTATTGTGGGAAATGGTGGGTTCATCTCCGGTAGAGTCAAAAAGGTAGATGGGACTGTCAAGTGAGCTAAAATAAGGTACCCATAAGTTAACTATGAAGTTATACTAAAAAACAAAAACACTTTGCTGTTAAATTACAGGTTGTTGCTATTTATAATTGACCCGAAGTAAAGCATTCCAGTTCATGAAGTTCCCTTGGGGTTTATTGCGGGGCAATTAACAAATTTGGGGATTTTCTTGTCTCTCCATCTTTCCTGTTTGCCTTGTTAATTTGTTTTGTGGTTGTTAGGCTTTGTTCAAGTCCATGGGGTTTGTTGAAATTTAAACTTTTGTTGTTGCTTTTTAATCTTGTTTCACGATGTTACATTTTGATTTCCGGATTATTTCTTCCCGTAAATATTGAAGTGGGACAACAAAATTTTCCGCCGCATGATGATCGTACATGTAACCTCTTCCAGAATGTAGTGATATTTGGGCTGTTGGGATCTAAATGGAGTTATTATTCTTTTTTCATATCACATATTGTACCACATGGCCGCAATTCAATAACTATTTTATTATATATTGCAAAAAAAAAAAAAAAAAATTTGAAAAAGGGAACAGTGTTGCATTTTACCAGAAAAATATTTTCATATGTCGGCTGACAATCTCATTGGATAAAAATCTAAGAAGTGTCTAAGTTTCTTACAGTTTTCTTGGTTTGAATATTATCTCTTGTGGTGATCAGTTGCGTATTACGGTTAAAATTGCTTCACCTACTGAAGTGGTGTGCCAAGCATTCAACGCGGATTAACTATTAATACGTCTCAGAGGTCACTAAAACGCGATAGACGTTTTCTCCAAACCAATATTATTTGTAGTATTATGATCTATACCAATTTCTATAAAATATTAAGCCCAAACCTGTAATTGCTCGTAATAATCAACCCTCTTACACTCTTCATTATCAATGTTTCTCACCACTGCGGCTCTCACTTCATCTACCATAGCTGGATGCCCACATGTAACGAAACTTGTTGACCCCAAACTCTCTTCTATAGATGTTTCAATCAATTTATTAATATTGGGTCTGTTCTCATAAACCTTAATATGTGACAACTCCTTTTTGATTTTACTCGGGATATCTTCCATTACATTCGCCTCTTCTAAAATGGTTTCAAGCTGTGGTTTTGTCAGTACCAAAGGTTGTAATTCATTCACCATACTTATTACATTGTCTTGTACTCTCTTTTGAAACTCATCTTCACTCACTTCATTGTTTGGTCTAGTCACATATATGGAAGTTTCAATATTAGTCTTTGCCAAATATAACAATTCCTCATAAAACCAAAGTAACGACTTGTATTCTCTTACAACCCAAACTAGTTTCACTGTTTGTTTCATTTCCAATTGTTTATCTAATTCAGTTGCTTCTGCAAAAATGCCTGGCATCCCATTACCACCTGCAACAAACACTGCCATATCTGCATATTTTGTTGGCGTTGATTCACCATAAGAACCTTCAATAGCTACTCGAATATTTGCAAACTTATGGCTTGTGGTCAGTAAATAACGAGCCAATGATGAAGTTACACCCTTTTTCACCTTGATGAATAAAGTGATCTCTCGTTCTGTGGTAGTGTAAGTAAATGGATGACTTTGCCAAAAACAATCCCATTTTAAAAAATGAATAAAAGCATGTCCACCGGGAATAGCTTCCCAATCTTGTGGTCTCGGAACAATCACTTTCAATGTTTCATCGGGCATTAAATAAACTCTAGCATGCGGAAAGCCAAATGAAACAAGCCGACAAATTCTAATCAATCTGTCAAAAAACCATATTACAGCCGATGTATAAAAGAACCAAACACAATAAAGATCATCAACATGTATCCAAGCACCAAATATAAATACTGCTGCTAAAACAATGTGAAGCAACAAAAACATTTCGTACCATTTTCGTCGTAAGACCAATAAACCTTGAACTAAAATTACGAGCCCAGCATACATGGCAAGAGCACCCCAATACATATATACTTCTGGCTCTTTTCCATTTTCTTTCATATACCACATATAAAATACAGCGTGGATAAAAAATAGTAAGACAATGACTCTGGACACCCATCTATGCAAAGTAATAAAAGTTGAATAATCCCATCTAGTAACCCATTGTAAAAAGTTGTTCCTTCCGGCGAATAAAATTAATAACGGCATTAAAGCACTAGCAAGAAGACTTGCCCTTACGGCGTAAAATCTTAGCATGGCATTATATTTTGTTGGGAAAAGTGGGTCTCCTTCCACGTATCCAATGTCAACAATAAATAAATACAGACACATTAAAACAAATCCAGTCAAAATTATAGTCTCAATTCTTGTTGGAACTAACAAATCAAAATAAGTTCCAAATGGTAACTCGTTGGTTTTGTTTTTGGAACCAGTGGCAGGAGTGCTGATATGTTTACGGTACCAATTACTGAATGGGTCTGTCAATTTTTTTGTTATTGATGGGAAAATTATTTTGAACCAGTTTCCTAAACTAACAACAGTAAATACAATTACCCAATATAATACTAAATTCCAACCATAATCCACTGATATATCATAATTCCCTAAAAATTGTTCATAAGAATGTCTAAAAGCTGGGATCCGTGATTCATTAAGTTTTACTGGGAATTCTGCATATTCGCAACCTGGCAATTGAAGTTCTTCCGCAGTTTTGGCATGTTCTTGATAGTATTCATCAGCATGGTCTATATTGGCTCTTGATATTGTCTTGTTGAACTCTTTACACATATCAATTAATGAATCAATTCGCTCTGGATGCCCTACTTCATAACAATGAACAAGCGTAGCAAAAGCTGAATAATTATTGCAATAGCACCATTCAAAAGTGGTGTTGGAAGGACAAAATCGTGCTGTAGTTAACATGATCTGGTAATTGCATCCTAAAAATGCAACTTCGTCAGTACCATATTTGTGAAAAGGTGCTCCTATTTGAGCTGTTTCTGGTGCCACTGATGCCAAAAGAGAAATTATTAGCCCGATTATTAATGAGGTCTTAAAATTGCGAAGTACAGAATTTTTTAGTCGTATGGGAATTAAAAATGGAATCAAAGCCACCGTTATGGCTATTGAAATGTAAACTGCTGGGTAGTACATTATATAATGGTGATTATTTGAAGATTGAATAAGTAATAGATCTACATTTCAAGAAAACAAAAAACAAAAAAAAAAAAGTAAGGAACGAAAATTTTTTTTTTTTCTTTTATTAAAGTTTATATTGATCTGTACTGTGGATTTAGGATGTCGCGATCCCGGATCGGAAATGCTTCTACATTGAGCAGATTAAATAGATAATTTTAGACCACTAAAATTATTGGCCCATTTAGTATATTATGTGCCGGTTTGTTATAAAACGTGGTTACATAACTAACCGCCTTCAATTTCCTATTTAAGATGTGGTGTCTATTATTGTCTTAAAAGGAGGGGGGAAAGGGGGTACCTGTTTAGTAATGGCCAATCATAAGTGATGGCTTATAGACTGGTAACATAGTGACGCTAAATCCGTAGATTAGAAGAAATAAACCTGCAATCTCACATGAAAATATTACCGCAATCAGCAACCATGATCTTTTCTATTTTCTTAACGCATAGTAACTTTCAAGACTTGAGAAGATTATTAATTCGTATATTTTTGTCGTTACCGTCATGCATGACGACAAATTCTAGATCCCGCGACTTTTTTTCTTTTTTTTTTTTTTTTTTTTTTTTTTTTTTTTTTTTTGCTTTCTTCTATTGCGGCGACATATGCATTACAAATCATTGATTCTAGAAAGCAATCAATCTGAATAATCATATTGAGTAAATCAAAGTATAAAAGTACAATTACTTTTCTTATGACAACTCAATTTCAACAGCTATAACATTTAAAAATGTCTATGTATACATCCAGATTATCAACTGAATACGTTCCATTATCAGAAATTAAAAGACCTATCCCTCCAGTTCTAGATTATCAAAAAATAGATGCAATGCTTTCCACATTAAAGGGTGTGCCGATGGAATCAGCAACCTGTAAAGTGGAAGATATTACTGCCGGAGAATTACCCCCGATAGATGTATTCATAATTAGAGAAAGTGGAAGGAATTATTATGTTGCGTTTGGTGGCTGTCACAGATTTCAAGCTTATGATAGGATAAGCCGTGAAACTGAAAAGGAAGTCATGGTGAAATCAAGACTTTTGCCAGCTACTAGAAAATCATTAAAGATATATTTGGGTGCTTCAGTAGATAGTTTATTTGAAGATTGAAAAGAATTAGAATATATATAATACACAAAAGAAAGAAATTTTTTTTTTTTTTTTAAGCCCAGACTTGCAATTGTTCATAATAGTCAACTCTTTTATTCCCGGCATTTTTTACATTCTTAGAAACTGCATATCTGATATCATCGACCATTACTGGATGACCACAGGCTATGAAGGCAACTGAACGTTGACATTCATCTACTTCAATAGCAACAATCTCCTGAATATCAGGTCTTCCTTCTTTGAATGTTACATGACTCAAATCTTGTCTGATGGAAGCAACAACATCGTTACCACTTGCACCCACGGTAAAATCGGTATCAATAGTTCTTGCATAATTGGTGAATTTTTCTTTTACAGGAGATTCATCTGATTCATTTAACTTTTCATGGAAATCACTGAAATCCACATTAGGATCTGGTTTTGTTATGTATACAGTGGTATTAATTGCAGTATTTTTTAATGCTTTCAATTCATCATAAAACCAAAACAAAGTCTTGTATTCTCTGATGACCCAGATTAATTTGACAACATTTTGAGAATCAAGGTGGGAAACATTACCTAATTTAGTGACTTCATTATAAATACCTGGAATACCATTACCACCAGCAACGAAAACTGCAGTATCGGCAAATTTGGCTGCTGTTCCTTCGCCATATGGACCTTCAACACCAACTCTTATTTTTGCGGTTCTTCCTGGACGATCAGCCAAGTATTTATACAAATCACGAGTCAATCCACCTTTAACTTTACAGAAACAAACAATGTGACGATCTTCGGTTACTGAATCAGCAAAGGTAAAGGGATGTGATTGCCAAAAACAATTTGGTCTCAAGAAATGAATAAAAGCATGTCCACCAGGGATTGAAGTCCAATAGTTGGACGTAGGAATACTAACTTTTAAAGTTTCATCGGATAATAAAGTGACTTCAGCTAATGGAAATCCAAACATGATTAAACGTCCAAGTCTAACAAATCTGTCAGTAGCCCATACAGCAAGAACAGGATACATAAAGTAAACAAATCCTAATTTGTCAACGTGAATCCAGGCGCCAATCATCCACATCATAGCCAACACTATGTGGCCAATTAAGAAAACTTCATACCATCTTCTTCTTAAGTAAAGGAATCCTTGCATCATGATAACACCTCCTGCAACAACAGACACTATACCAGCTTTAAGAAACCCTTCTTTTAATTCGGTAGTATAAAAATTTCCTAATACTTTAGTGTAACCAGCGGCATGAATAACAATTAAACCATACATCACTCTTGATGTCCAACGGTGAAAAGTAACAAATCTGGAGTATTGCCATTTAGTTACCCATTGCAAAAAGTTATTTCTTCCAGCAAACAAAAACACTAAAGGCATCATCATTGTTGCAACAATACCGCATCTATCAACAACATATCTCAATCTAGCTAATGAACGAGTAAACAAAACTGGATCTCCATCAATATAATCGGTGTTTATAGAAAGCATAACAATCATGAGACCCAAAAATCCTGTCAATATCAAAGCCTCAATACGTGATGGAACTAAAAATTCAACAAACCCAATTGATTTAGCATGAGTCTTTGATTTACCAACCAATGCTGGAAGTGTGACGTTTTTTCTAATAACATTGACCAAAGCGTTGGTGGTGAATAAACTTGGAAACATAAATCTTACCCAGTTAATGATTGCACCACAGAGAAACATAAGCGCCCAATAGCCATAGATTGCAGAGCCATAGTATAATGAATCATCATAATTACCCAAGTATTGATCATAGGCGTCTCTGTATAATTTAATTGCATATGCATCCAATTTTATTGGATAATCGATAACTTTGGTATTGTTGTAACCTTCAATTAAAGTTGTGTTTTTGGCATTATTTGTGTAATCAGTAAATGCTTGTTTTAATTGTGGAATAGTCAATGATACACCTCCTTGGATATTACAATACTTAATTAACCCATCTAAGTAATACGTGGTGTTTTTTTCATCATAAGAAAGACATCCCATAACTGACTCAAGCCAGCCTGGTGAAGTACATAAACAGGTATAGTTGGTGTTGAATGCACTTGTACCTGCACAATAAGTAGCTTCATTGTTTACTAACAAGTTACATGCATATGATGGTTTCATACTTTTATATCTAACATATTCAAGGTTTTTAATAAGTGGCAAGTTAGATGCATTAGCACCCAAAACTGCAAAAAGGAACACTAGAAAGAGTTTCATCTTTGGATAAACAAATTAAGTGACCTTACGAATATAAAGAAATGTCAAGTTATTTATATACGTTGGGAGAAAGCTGCTATACTGACATGCTCTTGGCTCAAGTTTTATCATTTTTTCTTGAACATTCATTTCAAAAACAATTGCTGCGGTTGGAGGACAACTGTCGATCATTCCGTAAATCTGTCCCAAGAATAAAAAAAAAAAAAAAAAACAGGAATGTAAGGATCGTGAATCGCAATAACTCTCTTTGTTTCTAGACGCATCGCGCGATGTAAAAAACGCCTTGGTAATGGATTAAGGGTTTTGCTTTATGGGGTTAAAGAGCCGCCCCCATTTATAAGAGTTATTGAAAAACGACTGTGTTACAGTTACAAAATTGAAGCATGGCTTGTATAGCTGATTTTCCACAAACACAACAACAGCTCCTTATTTTTGACATGTGCACCATAACCAAGGTTTGAATTCACTACCGCATTATTACTTATCCTGAAATTAAGAGAAAGATCTACCGATTATAATCACAAAACTGCTCAATTCATATTTTTTTTCTACCAAAACGGGAAACAAGAGGAGACACACGCTAAACAATGATCTCTGTTAGAACAAAGAATGTCAAAATGAATCTCAAAATATTTTTTAGCTGAATTATTGAATCACCGAGAAAGTGCTCAAACGTACAACTAAGTTTAAGTTTCATGTCAAACTGTGACAGAGCCACCTCTATGTTGTACACGTTTGGGGATTTAATTGCTTGCAAATAAAGGTGCCTGGTTTTAAGTTGCAGTTGGCAGCAAAAAAAAACAAAACAAAAAAATATAAATGAAAATTTAGTTTCACATTGAAACGTACATTTCTCTTCCGAGATAACAATAAAGTCGGGTCGAACAATAACGTATCTTTTATTCACATCCCCATAGAGATTTTCAATGTAAGATACATTAGTAAGCTTACTAAGTCCCAATAAAACAATGGGATTGCTTAGCAATCATCACAAAATTACGATCATTAACAAGTTGATCTTAAATGAGTTATAAATTACCAAGCTATTTTATTCCAGATATTTTAAAGGGGATTGTCTTTCATCCCTCGAACATACCTATATGTTTCAAAATAGCTATTGTTGAGCAAATTAAATAAATTGGAGTTGCCCGGTGCTGCTATCCAAGAATAAAATTTTGACCTGTAGAAGATCGACATTGGTTCTCTATAATTTTGGAATGGTAGCGTCGATGCGTGTAGAGTCATCTCACAAGCAAAGAAAAATCAGAACTTGAAAAACTTCTCAGACTCATTGCCCCCCGGACCGCCCACCGCCCAGTCGATGCCATCACAAACACCTTGGAAATCTCTACTAAAGAATTGGGAATATAAAATAGCAATTTTTATTGCTTTTTATTTTTTAGCATCACATGTTTTGTTTGAAACAACAGATTCAGTTAAAGAAAAAGGTCTAAAATCACACCTTAAAATTTTACCTGAAGAAGTAATTGATTTCTATGGAAAACAACCATTTACCAATGTTGATAAATATGCATATATGCAATATGCCACTAACTATGATTACTTGAACCTAGCCATAATAAACTTTATTCATTTGAGAAAAGCAAATACCGAGATACCCAACTTGGTGATCATCTACGACGAAGTCCTTCATTTTTATGCTAGTGACAAATGGAGTGATTTGTACCAAGTAGCCAATCAGTATAAGATCACATTAAAGGCAGCGCCATTAATAAAAGCAAATTATCAAGATGAATCAAATTGGGCAGCCTCATTTACTAAATTCCATATCTTTAATCAATATGAATTTGAAAGAATTGTATTTTTTGACTCCGACTCTATGTTTGTGAAAATTCCTAATCAAATTGATTTTGATACCATGGAAAGTGAATTTGGTCATATTGATGAGTTATTCAAGATCCCTCAAGAGATATCGTTTGCTTTGCCCCAGGCATATTGGTTGAATAAAGTAGTTGAAGGCAAAAGTGCAAAACCTAGAATTAAAGTCGAGATACCAAATAAGAGAAGATATTCACTTCGAATGAAGAAATTGGTTAATGATTTAAAAACTACAAGTGATTACCAATTGTTACCGCTGGTTATCTATGAGAATCACAAGCTAGAAAATCCAACTCATTTTTTTGCAAACCATATTATGGTGATTAAACCATCTAAAAAGGCATTTAATGAATTAATGAGATATGTAAATAACCCGTGGTGGTGGTCTTTTACTAATAGAAATAACTTGAGAAAATCAAATGATTATGATATGGAAATTTTGAACAAATACTTGGACAATGAATTGAAAAATAAAAATGTCAATGTTGGAGTTCTTCCTCATCGAATTTATGGGGTATTAACTGGGGAATTTGGTGAACAATGGCATGAAAGATTCGTTGTTGAACCACAATATTTACCTTTAATTGAGAAAAAATCAAACAAAGGCTGGAATCCAATAGAATTCTTTAAAAAAATTAAAGTGGTTCACTTTTCAGATAGCCCTATACCGAAACCTTGGGAAGAGGAAAGTAATGAAGAGCATTACAATACAAGGAAAATATATTGCGCCACAGGTGATATGGAAAAATTTGAAAAGGAATACCCAATTTATAAGCCTCGATTGACTGATGATTGTGATAGTGTCAAGATCTGGAATTGGTTTAGAGATCAATTTTATAGAGAAAGGAAAGGTTATTGGTTTGTATAGGTTGAAATATATATTGCTTACGCCTCGATCCTGTATATAGACTGTTTGTTTTAGGAAATCTAAATTTGGAATATTTGATCTCAAAATAAATAAAAAAAAAAAAGAAACAAAAAAAAAAAAAAAAAAATCGAAAACAAATACAACATTGAACTTCTTTCTATTACAGATACTATTCCTATTTAACGGACTTTTCAACCCGATATTCTTCAACTGACACTTGTTTAGTAATGCCGTTTAATAATCATATTGCAACAGTCACTTTGGCGCCTGTCGTGACTTCGCTTCTAAAGAGAGACGACGAGACAACATCGGCTACTCAAGAAGCCATGCCTACATTAACAGACGATAATGCCTTTACAACACCCGTTGTTTCTGTACCAGCAAATGCTGACAATCCATTTATAATAAGACAGCATAACCCTACCGGTACAGTATTTATTGCTGTTGGTGCTATAGTGGGAGCAATCTTATTAGGATTTATATTATACCATTTGATTATTTCATTGGCTGCATCTAAATTGGCAAAGAGATCAAACGCCGATGATAGAAAAATGTATGAAAAATACCAAAGCAATAACAATAACGCATATGGGTTTTCAGGTATGACACCTCAATCAACATTGAACAATTTTACGAGCGATTACGGTGGTTCTGTTTCAAAATTACCTTTATTGAACAGATCATTTGCTAATGTTAACGGTTCACAAGCTGGAGATAACTCTACAATCTATCAATCTGAAGTAGGGGCTGCCGCTACATCGAAACACGATTTAACCAAGATGTTTGTTTCACCAACAGCTGAAGTCATGCAACATAAGAGAGTAAGATCTAGTCATTATAACCCATCATTGACTAATTTATCATTTGGTGGGTCAACCAGTAATTTGGTAAATCCTTCTCCTGCCACAAACAGACACTCACAAGTGGTACCTAATTTGTATATCAATCATGAAGGTAACAATAGTGATTATTCTTTATCACAACAAGGTCTGGTGGCTGTAGCTCAGCAGCAACAACTCTCCACTCCAAATAATAGAAAAACGCTTCCTTCGATGTATCTAGAAGATTTGATTGATAAAGAGTGATGGATTAACAAGTATGCAACAGAGTGTTATGGTTTTATCAAAAATATTTATAAGTTTTATAGGCAATATATAAAGATGCTATATTGGGCTCGTAACTACAAATGTGTGAGACAGTGAAAATGAAAATGAAAAAATAAAAAATAAAAAAATAACTTTTGAAACGAAAGAAGACAAAAAAAAAAAAAAAAAAACGTAACAACAAAAAATTTATTAGTAAACAACACACAATACGGTAATTAACTTATAACCCATTCCTTTCCTTCTTCAACCACTGGTTTCAAATACCATTTCAATTCATTTATATTCATAGTTGGAATACAACTATTTTTTTTAAACATAAAACGGTATATTGATATTAATAAACTATGCCTCTTTGCGGTGGTGGACAAAAGACAAGTATGTATATCACCAGAGAAGAAAAAAAAATTGAAAAAAAAAAAAGAAAAGACAATAATAATAATAATAATAATAATAGATAAATAAGAAAATCCCAATATCAAAAGCCTTGTACTAACAAATAAATTAAGTTCAAAGGAAAATTGTCATTCTTGGAGATGGTGCATGTGGTAAAACATCTCTTTTAAATGTGTTTACGAGGGGTTACTTTCCCCAAGTTTATGAGCCAACAGTGTTTGAAAATTACGTTCATGATATATTTATCGACGGTCAATCTGTGCAATTATCATTATGGGACACTGCCGGACAAGAAGAATTTGATAGATTAAGATCATTATCATATTCAGATACACATTGTATTATGTTGTGTTTTTCAGTAGATTCACCAGATTCACTTGAAAACGTGCAAAGTAAATGGGTAGGTGAAATAGCTGATCATTGTGAAGGGGTCAAATTGGTTTTAGTTGCCTTGAAATGTGATTTAAGAAACGATGAAGATGCAGAAGAGCATCACCAATCCAATCCCTATTCTTCCCAGAAACGATTAATTACATACGATGAAGGTTTAGCCGTAGCCAAAAAAGTCGGTGCCTTGAGATATTTAGAATGTTCAGCTAAAAAGAATAAAGGGGTCAACGAAGCGTTTTCAGAGGCTGCTAGATGTGCGCTTAATGCAAAACCAAAAGGTGCCAACGACAATGAACCAGAAAAGAAAGGTTGTGTGATTATGTAGGCGGTGTTTCAATTTTAAATATATATACTTACAGGTATGTATTATTTATTCACGTCTATCCCAGATATCTTCAGAACTACCCTCTGCCTTTTCCTGGAGAAATCTTTTTTTATAAAACTCTTGCACTTTCATACGAGTTTCCAATTCACTTTCACTCATTTGTTCAAGGGGTTTTTCCTTTTGATTCGTAAGAGTACCATGTTTAATAGCAAACCAAAACTTTTCTCTCTGTTTTGCACAAGGATCATAAGTTCCATAGCGGTAGTAGTTTTTCACTTGTCCACCTAGTGAAAAACAAGCAATTACTTCATCCAAAGCTGTCGCTACTGACACTTGACTTGGATAGTCATTCAATTGTGTATCTTTTTGTATAGTCTGGGTGATTTCCTTCCTCCTTTTCTGTATATCCTCATTTGAATCTTGAAAAAGTTTCCAGATTTCCTCTAACTCTGTATCTTCTTTACCCATTTTAAATGTAGACAGGTGATGAATTTTCAACTTTTTTTTTTTTTATTTTTCTTTTTTTGTAACAGATCTACTCGCACATTAATAACATATCGTTTCTAATGCTTAAATTAACGACAAAACAAAAAAAAAAAAATTAAAATTAAAAAACCCCTAGCATGTACCTCTAAACAAACTTCAAAGATAAGGGTTCAAAAAAATACAAATAATTGCTCTCAACAGGATTCGAACCTATGATCTCCTCATTACTAGTGAGGTGCCTTACCAACTTGGCCATAAGAGCAAGTAAATTTTGGTTGTAGAAATGCTCTCAACAGGATTCGAACCTATGATCTCCTCATTACTAGTGAGGTGCCTTACCAACTTGGCCATAAGAGCTTTCGATGTGTGCGTAAAAATGCGGGTCTTTTAAGAATGTTTTACATCACGTGATGTTTTTATATTTTCGAGGTAACTGTTGTAAGCAATTGTACTGCATAATTCTTTATCACGTGTTAGTCGGTCTGTTTGTCAACATTAGAAACATATTAAATTCTAATTTAGTTACAGTAAATACAATATTCTGCAAGTTTAGAAAGTGGAGTTGACATACATATACATATGCAACACACTTGAAAATATATAAAACGTTTTGCAGTTATTTTAAAATTTATTAAAATTCTACAAATATTTTAGTTGTAAAACTCAGAGAAAAGTTTTTCAAAGACAACTAATACCTCAACGGAATAAAAAAGGAATTAATCAAAGTTATATAGTTGCAAATATACCATATCTCTATGGAGAACCACACCCCCAACAATCATATTTTGACGGCATAACCTTCGATAAACCAATGTCTCCAAAATATAACCGTACCAACACACACGACTTTTTTATTTACTTTTTTTTTTTTTTTTTTTTTTTCAATTCATTTTTCCAACAATTTTTTTTTTTTTTTCTTTCTCAAAGACTTTTCATCAGGGTTCACCAATAATGTTCAGTCTACCTTCGTTTACTCAAAGATTTGCAATTCAGAAGGTAAATTTATATACCCCAATCCGTCAACTTGGGTTGATGGGTTTTTTAGAACCTACTGAAGGATCTACCCATAACTATAAAAGATTAGGACGAGGTGCATCATCAGGTAAAGGTAAGACTGCAGGACGTGGTCATAAAGGTCAAAAAGCAAGAGGCAAAGTGCCATGGTGGTTTGAGGGGGGTCAAACTCCATTTTATAAGCGTTTTCCCATTACTGGTTTTAGAAGACCTCATGCAAAAGTATTACTGGAAGTTTCATTAGAGAGAATTCAGGATTTTTGGGATAATGGTAGAATACCTTTGAAAGAAGGCGAAACTTTGGACATTAGAGCCATGAAACATTGCGGACTTGTAACAGGTACTTTAAAAGATGGGGTAAAGATTTTAGCCAGTGAAGAAATTAAATATACCGTTCCATTGAACATAGAAGCTTCAAAAGCTTCTGAGAAAGCTATTGAGACAATTGAAAAATCAGGAAATGATTTTACTGCTAGATATTTTACCAAGTTAGGATTGAGAGCTCATGTAAAACCAGAATATTTCCTTTTAAAACATGGTTATATTCCTTTACAAGCACGTCCAACTCATCAAAGAGATATCAAATATTATGCAAACCCTGAAAAGAGAGGTTATTTGTATAAAGATAGATCTGTTTTATTGGATCATTTGGAAAAAGCTGCTTACGAACTTGCCAATAGAAAACCAGAAGGAGTCAAATCTAAATTCAAGTCATTAGAAGAACAGTTGGCAGAAGCTTCAGATCTTAAATTCAAAACATCCGGGAAAATAAGTATTAGAGATTTATAACTTCTTTTTTTAACATGTACATAAGTCTATTCAACATCGACAAAAACCTGTAGGAGATTTTCAACTATATCTTGTAATTCATTTAAGCATAAAGGCTTTTTGTCACTTTTTTTATTGAAACTATAATTTTGTTTCCTTAATGCAAAATGAGCAGCTTTACATGTCATTTGATGGATTTCTTTAATAGCTAGTTTATCATTCAAAGAGCTAGCCAGTTTCGGTGACAAACCCCGAATTCTTAACCCAGACGATATAATTTTGTTAATGGCTGCATTGATCTGTTCTTGATTTGTCAAAATCAGTGAATTACTGGGTTTTGTCGCGTTAGAAGGTTTTGGAATTATGAATGGATTCGCTCGTTGTTTCTTTTTCTGTATTATTTCATCTATCAAGGTCGTATTAGAATTAGTTTTAGGTTTAATAGGAGCCGTGAAGTCTATCACAGTGTTTGTTGTTGAATCCTTTTCGAAGAAGGGCCGTATTTCATTAAGCTTTGAGAAGCTCAAGATAATCATTTTGACTCCATTATCATAATAAAACACCAAATAGTTATCCAAATCTACCTTGCATAGTAGGCCCAAATCGCTCCTGCTGTTCGATTGAGGTACTTCAACCAATTTGTTTTTAAAGTAATCCGAAGTAACCAAATCGTTAGTGTATACATTAACAGGTTGACAATAAATCAAGTATAACGGTAGTGATGTGTAATTTATATACGATTTGGAAGAACAAGACGCGATCGTTGGTAATTTTATTTGTTTACCAAGTGACCAAAGTTGGACATCATTAACGACATATTTATTTGATTCATGTATTTTTATTGTCGTAAGATGATTCATATAGAAATGAATGTGGTGTTTATTAGTACTCTTACACGCAAGAGAGAAAAAGAGAAAATTTCTAATGGCCACAGAACGGGAAAATTTTTTTTTTATTTTTAGTAGATGCTGTCTGTCTGTCTCACTCTCTCTTTCTCCCTTTAGTAATCATATTATTCATCACACACATTAAGCAAATAACAAGATTTCAAAGTTATTCAACATAAGCATAAGTTTAACGAAGGGACAAAATTATGATTAGTACCAAAACAAGACCGTATTCAATCTCAAGAGTATATGCAGATGTAAACCAAAATAAACCAACCGAGTATTGGGATTACGAGAATCACAAGATATTATGGGGAGATATAAAGAATTATGAGATTGTGAGCAAAATAGGAAGGGGTAAATATTCTGAAGTTTTTCAAGGCGTGAATGTATTAAATGATGAGCCATGTGTTATCAAAGTTTTAAAGCCTGTGAAATTAAAAAAAATCTATCGTGAAGTTAAAATCTTACAAAATCTCACTGGAGGACCAAATATTATAGGATTATTGGATGTTGTTAGAGATGATCAATCTAAAATTCCTGCTTTTATATTTGAAAGGGTCAATAATGTCGATTTTAGAGTATTGTATCCTAAATTTACAACTAAAGATATTCAATATTATTTCACACAACTATTAATTGCATTAGATTATTCACATTCTATGGGAATTATTCATAGAGATGTCAAACCACAAAATATCATGATTGATCCAATGAGTAAAAAATTACGTTTGATTGATTGGGGTTTAGCGGAATTTTATCACGCAGGTATGGATTATAATGTCAGAGTAGCATCAAGATATCACAAGGGTCCTGAATTGTTAATCAATTTGCAACAGTATGATTATTCACTTGATTTGTGGTCTGTGGGTTGTATGTTAGGAGCGATAATATTTAAAAAGGAACCATTATTTAGAGGCGATTCAAATAATGATCAGTTGGTACAAATAGCTAAAGTTTTAGGGACACAAGACTTGATGAAATATGTCAGCAAGTATGGAATAAAATTGAGTTCCGAATATGATGATATTTTAGGAAATTACCCAAGGAAACCATGGAAAGCTTTTGTTAACAACGATAACAGGTATTTGATTAGTGAAGAAGTACTTGATTTGATAGACAAGTTGTTGACTTATGACCATCAATTAAGACCTACAGCTAAAGAGGCGATGGATCATCCATTCTTCAAGATATAGATGTGTAATACAAAAAAAAAAAAAAAAAAAAAAAAAAAAAAAAAAAAAAAAAAAAAAAAAAAAGAACCTATTAATATTAATAATTACTTACAACGGATTTTTTTTTTTTATATTTTGAATCCATTTTCAAACCTTTTGATAAATTCTTTGATATCATAAATTTTATCATTTGTTAACAGTAAATGAGAATCTAACTTTTGTTGTAATTCATCAAAGACGTCATCGTCATCAAATGAAGTAGCAGATATTAAATCGAAAGTAGAGTCATTTGGAGATAATGGCGACGATTTGATAGGAATCAATCTGGTAAACAACTCTAGAGTAGTACTTGAGAATTCAGGAGTCACTAATTCTTTTTGAAAGACCCTGAATAATTCATCATGTTGGAAATTGATATGTCTTGAAATTACAGTTTTGAACTGTGAAAAAAGTTCTGGAGTGACCCCTGTATCTGGGATATCTGGTGATTCTAAATATTTTGAAGTAGGTCTTTTACTCAATGATGTTTCAAACAATTCCAATTTATGGAAAAACCCCAAGAAATAGTCCAAAGTACTTTGACATTCTATTTTAACTGTTTTATCTCTTGGTTTTGCCTTTTTTACACCACTCAATTTATTAAACAATTCTTCATTTGTTATTTCATCGATTAATTCCTTTATACGGCACAGGAACTTAGAATCTAAGGAAATAAGTTGATCCAATCTTGTTGATATAGGGTCGATATTTAAAGTTTTACTAGCTGGTATATAATCAATATCTCCAAATGATTGCAAGCTAACTTTTATTGTTCCAAGAATCTGTATGACTTCCGGATAACTTTGATACATCAATTCAGGTTTGATATCACATCTAAAATTCTGAAATCGTTGTAATGTATTAACCAATGAAGTGAGTTTAATATTCAAATAATCAAAATAATCTTGAAATGTGGATAGCTTTGACGGATCATCAACAGAATCTTCAAGTAATCGTAAACAAAGCATTAAATCAGTAGTGAAATCACTTTGCAAATCTTCAAAATCTATTGTTAACTGATTAACTAAAGTATTTAATTGTTTGGAAAGTTTTAAAGCATTCGTTTCGTATTTGGTTTTTAATTTAAATATCCAAAGTATAGCTTTGACTACTTCATCATATCTTTGCAGATTATCTATCATGGCTTCTCTATAGCTTTCTTCAATTTCGAAAATCTTGTATAATTCAACCAAATATACGATTATACATTTTTCATCAGTGTATTGAAAATCGTCAGGATCCATTAATTTTGACACAGCAATTGTTTCTTCAAGATAATTCATTATCCCAGACAAGTTCATCTTACAAGAAACAGGTAGATTATAATGGTTTGCAATTTGGCACAATGTAAGTTCTGGTTCAATTGCCCAATCCTTACTGAAATTTCTTATAGTTTTATCTTCCAATATCCCATTAATCCATTTTAATAATGTGGTTTTAATAGACAGATATGACGGATTTCCTGGAAAGACACTAGACGTATTGAAAACAAATAAAGACCATAACAACCCTAGATTGAGTTTGAGACTTCCATCAAAAATGTTTTCTGGGCTAATTGAATTAACATTAATGCCCAAGATCAAGTTTAAAAATTTGAGTAAATCCAGTAGATTTTCCAATTTTTGTAATTTAAAATTAGGTTTTTTGTATATTGGAGTAAGGTAATATAATTTTGATTTTTTATTCAACGGATGATCTTGATTTAATGTAACTTCATAAATAAGACGATTCACTAACTTTGTCAATACCAAACTATCTTGTAAATCAGTAGTCAAATTGTCTATTGTTTCGGGAATAGTTAAAGTGGTTGAGGTTGGAGTTTGTGGACTTAATGTGTCTTCTATAAGTTTGGTATTTACCCACTTAACCATTGTTGTTTCTTGGAGAAATTCCCAAGGAGATACTTGTTGTTGGAACATATGAGACGAGATAAACAATTAGTATATAGAAACAATACAGAGTAGTGATTCGTTTGATTGTAAATGAGAAAAAAACAAAAAAGAGAGGGAGTGATAAAGCAGAAAATTTTAAATATCGTCAAGATAAAGGATATAAATATAAAGGTCATCAAAAATTGAATTTTAATTAAACTGTATTAAAAGCAAATGCTGATGAATGTCAATGGTAGATCCCCTCCACTATAGACCAAAAAAAAAAAGCTTAGTCCATTACAGAGGGTTTGGAAATTACACAAAACACAAACAACCTAAAATTTGACGCGCTTAAGTACGAGCGCAACAACAACGTTTCACTAATGTTTTATTCATTCTTTAATTTATAATTTGTCTCAAAAGAAATTGTTGATGGGTTATCAGGATTTACAATACAGATTCAGCCACTTGTAAGTTGATTATCAAGGGATATTCAATATTAAGACACGAAATTCGTGTTTATTTTTTAGTCTCCCCATTAGTCAGAGCCTTCAATGCATGAACGATTAAGTGGAAGTAACGACGTTGTGAAATTTATTATTAGATACCTTTACCGCGTCGAATTGTTTACATTATGTTTCAAAAAAAATGTTGAAAATAAGTTTTGCATAGGAATGTTAAAGTATAAAACGCAAATCATTTTAGTTCCGCCCGAGACGGACAAAGTGTAAACTTTTTTCGCAGCTTAGCCGGAACTTTAATATTGTGGAGTTTCCAGCAGTCTTGAACACTTCTTAATTGGACATTTTATTTTTAATAGAAACTTGACTAAACTAATGTTAGTTCGGTTGTGTGTACACACAATAATTAAAAAAAAAAAAAAAGAAAATAAAAACAAAAATTGACAGCGACGGATCAACATTTTCCAAGAGATGTCAAATATTCAACAGCTAACTTTGGCGAATAGAATTTACTTTCAATTTCAACTTTCAGAAAATTAAAGTCACCCAAATTTGTATTTCTAATTGATCCAATATTCCGTAAATACAATTTTCGGAGCATCTCTGGAATTTTCAAATTATCAAAGATTACACCCGACATACCTCTTATACTGTCAACACTTAATGTTGTCAAACCAGACGGAAGTGCAATATTAAAATTAAAGTTCTTATTCTCTGAAGACACTACGAATTCCTTTAAACCGCCTGATAATTTTATTGGATCAAGATTACCTTGGACGAAATACAATTTAAGTACCGTCAAAGACTTTGGAAAAACAACAGGTGCGGCTTCTCAAAGATTGGCATCTAGCCGAAATTTAAAATAGATCCATTTAGGGCAATTATTTTCATGAACAAAAGGTAGGAGCTAGCTTTTCGTTCTAGTGACTTACATTGATTCACTGGTCACCACACGACAATAGAATACTGTGTAATTTTTTTTTTCTTTCGCATCAGAATATTTGCCTAATATACACGACCTTAAATTTCCATTGAGTGATACCGAAAGCTTTTTGGATTTTTTTTTTTTTTTTTTTATTTTTTTTTTTTCTAGATGATTTCGCTATAAGTCATCATCATGTCTGAAGATCCTTTAACATCCAATGCTCGTCCAGCCACCGACTCCGTACTAACTGTACGTATCATCAAATCATTTCCTTACAGAAATATAAAAAACCACATCATCAAAGACATTGATTTAAAAAACACCACACCAAAAAAGTTATTGGAAAGATTACATGACGTGATAAACACCACTGGAAGTTTAAGACCATATAGAAATGTTGATTACAATTCTGTCAAAATATACACAAGAGCTCATGGATCAAAATCGATGAATTTGGTTATCAATTTCGAAAATGATGAAGATTGGGTTCTCGTGAATCCAAGCATACAAGGAGATGACCAAAGTTTATGGGATTTGGAAGTACAGAATGAAACTGAATTGAGTCTTTTTAATTGGGATGATTATATCGCATTTAAACAGAATCCTGAAGAGAAATGGTAGCTAAAAGCGATCGGTATGAGTCATGTGGATGATTGATGACAGCACGATTTTTTTTCTTTTTTTTTTTTTGATTAATTGAGCAAAAAGAACCTGGTGATATGGAGTAGCAACATTCAGTTGATTCTTTACATGTTGAGTAAATACCTCCTTGGTTCATCTGGACTTTATGTACCTCATCTCGACACACATGGTGAACGAATTAGAATTTGATAGTGAAATTGGGTGAATTATTTGACATTACAGACTATTATCGCAACTGTTGGATGAAATAGATAAATAGGTTCAGATATATACTTACAATCAACTTTGTACCACGCACGACCTCTTTTTGCAGCAAGATATCAATTCCTAATATAGCTAGTGCTATTAATAGTTAGATATCTATAGTTAACCTCTTGAAAAACATAGAACTGCAATAATTTTTTATGTATTACATATCTATTAAGCATAATAATTAATGTGGTGTACTAGCCATTGATATGTACTTTTTTTTTTACTATAGCTTGGAATATGTTTTTTTTTTTTTCAACCAATAACATTGAGGGTTTTATAATTGTTAACAAAATTTACTGTGACACTGTGCAGTACCCAATAAATTTTCATTCAATGGAAAGAAACTGAAGAAAAAAAAAAAAAAAGAGAAAACTACTGTTGGCTTAATACCATTACAATATTATAGTTGTGTTAGTCTTTTTCAAGTACTTGTTACAAAGAAAAGAAAGGAAGTCTCCATAAATATTCCAATTAATTAAATTTTTTTGTAATCACTTTTGAAAAATTAAGAATTACTGAAAGGGAAAGATCTATTCAATAACAACAATTAATTTTTATTGGACCACACAATGTTTAGAACAGCATACAAGACTATGAACCAACCAATGGTTCAAAAATTTATTGCAGGAGGTGTTGGTGTAACTGGTTTGACTGCATCCTACATGTTGTACCAAGATTCTATGACTGCTAATGCAATGACTGCAGCAGAACATGGTTTACATCCACCAGCTTTCGAATGGCCACATAATGGTATGTTTGAATCATTTGACCATGCTTCGATTAGAAGAGGTTTCCAAGTTTACAGAGAAGTCTGTGCTGCTTGTCATTCATTGGACAGAATTGCTTGGAGAAATTTGGTTGGTGTTTCTCACACCACCAGTGAAGCTAAAGCCATGGCTGAAGAATTAGAATATGATGATGAACCAGATGATGAAGGTAAACCAAGAAAGAGACCAGGTAAATTGGCCGATTACATTCCAGGACCTTATGAAAATGAACAAGCTGCTAGAGCTGCTAATCAAGGTGCTCTTCCACCAGATTTGTCTTTGATTGTTAAAGCTAGACATGGTGGTTGTGATTACATCTTTTCTTTGTTAACCGGTTACCCAGATGAACCACCAGCAGGTGTTGTATTACCAGCTGGTTCCAACTATAACCCTTACTTCCCAGGTGGTGCC
Organism: Candida buenavistaensis; assembly: GCA_030582575.1. Lineage (NCBI taxonomy): Eukaryota > Fungi > Ascomycota > Pichiomycetes > Serinales > Debaryomycetaceae > Candida > Candida buenavistaensis. The sequence goes on along the minus strand of JAKTXM010000001.1, from coordinate 5,186 downwards.
ATTGCTATGGGTAGAGTTTTGTTTGATGATTTGGTTGAATACGAAGATGGTACTCCAGCTACTACTTCTCAAATGGCTAAAGATGTTACCACTTTCTTGAACTGGGCTTCTGAACCTGAACATGATGACAGAAAGAAAGCAGGTTTGAAAGCTATCATTATTATTTCTTCATTGTACGTGTTATCACTTTGGGTCAAGAGATTCAAATGGACTCCTATTAAGAACAGAAAATTCAGATTTGATCCACCAAAGAAGTAAGTTCATTTATAATAGATAAAGGGGGAGTTCATTGAGAGTAGAGCAAAAAGAAAAAAAATAAAAAAAAAACATAGTCATTGAAAATGATAAAATATTATGGGATTACCCTTTTATTTTATTAATCTTATTTTTTTTTTATTTTGTTTATATTATTTTATGCAAATAGAAATAAAAATTTTTTGAAATATACGATTATTTAAAAGCATTGAAAACTTGATAAAATTGTTATTATATCTAAGTCACGTGCAGACAATTTTTTAATGGTCGTGTTTGGATGTTCAAAAAAAAGAAAATCAAAAGAATTTTTTTTTTTTTCTGGCGAAGTAGCAGCTGAAATTAAAGAATCTCGGCGAAATATCCCCCACACGACTAATATATTGATTTACAATCAAGTTTTACTGGTTTTACGCCTATACTTTTAAATCCAAGACACTATTTTAAAGTTTGATGATATGGATAATTAGCTTTTATAGATATTGAAATTCGATTTAACCAAATAAACAACCCAAGCGAATGGAAGAATTTTCACCAGGGCGACACAAAGAAAAAAGCAATGTAGAAGAAAAAAAAAAAAAAAAAAATTAAAAATCACTCAGGTTGTATATATATTAAAAATTAAACTTCTCCTCAACGAAAACAATCAAAGGAAAAAAAAAATAAATTAAAAAAAAAAAATAAAAGGAAAAATTTTCTTCTTTTCTTATTATCTTCTTTACTACTTTTCTATTTTATTTCCTTTATTATTTAAATCAACTGGCATCACTTTATAAATATTCCTTGAAATTCCTTTCATTTTTATTTTTTTTTGTTTAATTTTTATTATTTTGGTTTCTCCTGTCTTCTTTTATTGTGAACAATAATGGGTTCTTCAGCAACTAAAAGTCAACCGAACCAAGTATTGGAAAATGAAATAAACAGTTCAAGGTCATCTGTTGCGTCCAGCTCATCTTCAAAACAACTTATACAACATTCTATAAATCATGGTACATTTGAATCAACATCCATTCAGATCTCAGAGTCAGAAACTAAACCTTCTAAAATGGTGCTTGCACTTACCTTTGCTTCATCTATTTCTGGGTTCATGTTTGGGTATGATACAGGTTATATATCTTCTGCATTAGTTCAAATCGGTACCGATTTATCAAACAAGATCTTGACATCAGGTGAAAAAGAATTCATAACGTCTGCAACTTCATTGGGTGCACTTCTTGGTGCTATCGCAGGTGGTATATTAGCAAATTTGATTGGTAGACGTATGGTACTATTAGGATCGAACGTTGTATTTGTTGTTGGTACCATCATTCAATTAGCTGCGCATACAGTCTGGACTATGATTGTTGGAAGATTTATCTTGGGTTGGGGTGTTGGTATTGCTTCATTAATTGCCCCATTGATGATTTCAGAATTAGCGCCTGCTAAATACCGTGGTAGATTGATTGTTACAAATGTCATGTTCATTACTGGTGGTCAATTAGTTGCATATTTCATAAATTGGGGTCTTACAAGAGTAAATCATGGGTGGAGAGTATCTGTTGGTTTATGTATGGTTCCACCTGTTATTCAGTTTGTTTTGTTTTGGTTTTTACCTGATACACCAAGATATTATGTTATGAATGGAGATATTGATAGGGCAAAAAGAGTTCTTAAACAAGTTCATACTAATCCATCAGATGAATTTGTAGATGCTACAATTGATGAAATGATTACATCCAATTCTAATGTACCAGGTAAAGGTCCTTTACAAAAAGCTTGGGAATCAATAAAGATTATTCATACCACTCCAGGAAATTTCAGAGCATTAATTTTAGCATGTGGTTTACAAGGTATTCAACAATTTACTGGGTTCAATTCATTAATGTATTTCAGTACAACAATTTTTGAAACTATTGGATTCCACAATGCTACCGCAGTGTCAATTATAGTTGCTGCAACCAATTTTGTTTTCACCGGTATCGCTATTTGTATAATTGATAAAGTTGGTAGAAGAAGAATATTGTTGGTTGGTATGCCATGTATGTGTGGATCATTAATTGTTTGTGCTATTGCGTTCCATTTTTTGGATGTTGATTTCAGCTCAGGTACTGTGATATCTCGGGGCATTAGTGGCTGGGGTATTGTTGTCATAATTGGTATGATATTATACGTTGCATCTTATGCTATCGGTATTGGTAACGCAGCATGGGTCGGTGTTGAATTATTTTCTGATGTCAATGTGCGTTCTATTGGTGCAATGTACGCAGCATGTACAAATTGGGCAGGTTCATTAGTGATTGCTTCTACGTTCTTGACAATGTTGGAAAATATCACACCAACAGGAACATTTTCATTTTTTGCAGGATTATGTTTCATTGCATTCTTCTTTGTTTACTTTTTATTACCAGATACTGCGGGTTTGGAATTAGAAGAGACTACAGATTTCTTATCAAACGGATTTAATGTGCGACAAGCATCAAAGTTGTCAAAAGAAAGAAAGAAACAATCAAAGTTTGCTAAATCCAAACCAAGTGTATAAATTTTAGAATGTTTAATGATATGTTAATAGTAGATACTTCAACGTCGTGTGATTTTGTAGAAAAAAAAAATTGTTTTGTGATTTCAACAAGTTTTTATTTTTTTTTTTTTTTTATTTTTTTTTTTTTTCAAAGGTTGGGAAACAACAACTTGCAGATATCTACTATTCTTTTTGTCATGTCACTTGTTTCGAATAATTCTATACCGAGAAAAGATGGCCAAAAACAAAAAGAGCCTACACCACCTGATTCCATAGGACACATCACTGAAATGTCTCGATTGAAAGAATATGAAGTACTAGAGAAACTAGGTCAGGGTACATTTGGAGTTGTACAAAAAGCAAGGTCCAAAAAGGATGGACAGTTAGTTGCACTCAAACAGTTGATTAATCATTCTGCAAAGGAAGGATTTCCAATTACTGCAATGAGAGAAATCACAATATTAAAACAATTGTGTCATAAAAATATATTAACTATTCTGGATATGATATTTGAAGAACCTAAAGTGAGTAATCACGCGGATATTATTACTACAAGAGGCTCATTTTATACAGTCACACCCTACATGTCAAGTGACCTTGTTGGATTACTAGAGAATCCAAGTATAAATCTTGAATTAGGGCAAATCAAATGCATTATGCAACAATTATTGACTGGAATACAGTATATACATGATCAAAATTATTTGCATAGAGATATAAAAGCAGCTAATATTTTAATTGGCCAAGATGGAATTTTGAAAATAGCTGATTTTGGATTAGCAAGATTATATCATGGAAATGTACCGCGATTGGGAAAAGGACCAGGTGGTGGAGAGAAAGCATACACGGGATTGGTTGTAACTAGATGGTATAGACCACCGGAAATTTTACTAGGAGAGAGAAAGTATACCACTGCCGTGGATCTTTGGGGGATAGGATGTGTATTTGGGGAATTATTTACTGGGAAACCAATTTTGGTAGGAAAAACCGATGCTCATCAAGCCCAGATTGTTTTTGAATTAGTTGGATCACCTTTGGTTTGGACAGATGCCGCAAAGTTACCAAACAAGAATGAATACAGTTGTGGGTTAGCTTGTAAGAGATCCTTGGAAAACAAATTTTCGGATCTTATGCCACCTCAAGGAGTTAAACTACTAAGTGGATTGTTGACATTAGATCCGTATAAAAGACTTAATGCGCTAGATGCATTAAACCATGAATTTTTTAAATGTGATCCAATACCGTTATTGCCAAATGAAATGCCTAAATTTGAAGAAAGTCATGAAATAGACCGAGAAAGATTCAAAAAATTAAAGGATAAGAAAAATATGAGTGATTTTAAACCTCCTACTGAGATAAGGTATGATAATCGTTCAGAACCAAAATACAATATAGAACATTCTGTTTATGGAGGCGAACGGGAAACATTGTTCAGTTCTGAAAAATCAGAATACAAAGATGATCTGGCCAAGAATCTATTTGTACTGAGAACACGTAGTGATATTCAACAAAGAGATGAGAAACAGAAAGAAAATCTTCCAAAGCGACCAGTAATGGCAACAGATTCTAAGACAATGAGTGCCAAAATTAGAGAGCAAAGCACTGATGATCTGATATTGAAAAAGTATGAAAATTACCAACCTCGCAACTCGATACCACCAAAGGAACCAAATGAACCAAAGATAGCAACATATTCTGATACATTAGAACGAACACCTTCTATGTGCTCGAGAACATCTACCAATCCAATTCAAACTTCACCTTTGAATTCCCCGTCAAGTTTACCTCCTAAGCCAAAAGTAGGTACAGATCTAAGACAACAAAGTTTGCTTGCTAGAACCGGTCTATTGGATAATGAACAGCAGGGAGATAAGAGCAAATCTATAACCAATGGTGTTTCAGAATCTTCAAGGACTGCAATTGGCTACGGTAGCGCCGTGGAAAGCTTACCACGGAATCCCGAAAACGTCAAAGAGAAGGAACCAAGTACTGACTCTAAGAAGAGGTTATTGGAAGAACAAAAAGGATCACCAACACGTAAAAAGACCAAGACAGCAAATTTGGAAAGTGATGTAAGTGACATTGACGATGATACTAATTTTAATGGTGAGAATGCAACTGCCTTTGATAAGTTTCTCCAGTTGGATCAAATACAAAAATCACCAGTCTATAAGCGTGTTGCAAATGAAAAATTCCGATTTCAAAATTTGAAAGGAAGACAGTAAATGAATATATATCTCTATAGGATATATATATATATAAACAAAGGTTAATTTATAGAAAAATAACTTAAAACATAATAGTCAGAATAAAGAAAAAATAAAAATAAAAACGTGCAACAAAAAAAGTTGCAAGAACCGGGAATCGAACCCGGGGCCCAACGATGGCAACGTTGGATTTTACCACTAAACCATTCTTGCTAAATGTTGAATTTCAA